>QANT01009195.1:0-44866 GCA_003254885.1 Purshia tridentata | reverse complement strand
TCAAATTAAGATTCATTTTGAAGGGTCTTTTGGAGCTTAAAATGCTCTTCTCTCTCTTCAAAAAATGAAGAATTCTACATTTGAAGAGCCTTTTGGAGATGCTCTAATCAATCTATCTTAAACCAAGCAAATTGCTAGTATATATTTTTATTTTCTGTAATAAATGAGGGCAGACATAAAGGCCAAAATTTGGTTGAGAAAAAAACTAAAGAAAATAATTTAATATAAATTTTGGAGGAAATAAATCAAGCGTTTGCATGCGAAAATAAATTTAGTAATAATTACAATTGGTTAATTATTATATTATTAACTCCCTTGATCTTTGTTATGTTTTAAAAATTCGGTGGAGGCCCTAAAACAACATGGCAAGTGCTTGGTGTGCTTTTGTTTGTGTTTTTTACTTGACCGATTGTCACTGTTAAATAGTAATAACCTTGTTACTATTTGATATATAGTATTAGTAACAAAAAAAAATATAATAACATTGTTAATGTTTAAGTTATATTTGGGGCCTGATTTATTTGACGAGAACAGCGAAAGAGAACATGCGAATTGGCGAAGCTGTATAGTGTGGACTGTGGCCCCCGCAATTCTCAATAATACTTTGAAGGGGTTGTTGGGACGTCTCTTGTGTGTGAAACCGAAACTATTTTCTCTTTCCCACTTTGAGTTTTTTTGGGTGATTGATAGATAAGTCCAAATGAAGATATCATATCCAAAAACAGTAAAGGTACCGTACGTGCAATTTGAAAATCATTTTAAAATNTTATGGAAAAATAAAATTTACATTGACTATTATATAATATTGAAATGTTTTATTGATTTAAATGTAATTTTCTATTTTTTTTATCATAAATCCAATATAATTAATATGAAATTAAGATAATATATTTAAGAGTTGAATTTATTACATTCTTATATTAACTATCGAATCTCAATAATTTAAAATTGAATTAAAATATCTAAATAAATTTAAAACAAGACTTTGAACATTAGTTTAATGTTTTTAAAATCTAAAAATCTTTTTTCTTTTTTCTTTTTTCTTCTTTGTTTGTACTTTAACCCCAAGCCCATCCTTACGTTATCCCTTAAAATAGTTAATTTCCGTGTGAGTTAGTTAGATTTTGAAAAACTCAGTCATGAAATTATTAGAGGATCAATTTCAACGACCTTGTGCATGAAAAAAAATTTATAAATTTTCAATTAAAAGTTTGGCATTATAACATGTGGTCATGGTTGTTTGATTAATCACTATCTCATCATGGCCATATTAGGTTCAAATTCATCATTAGTTGAACATGAATAATATGCATGATTTATGTTGAAAGTGTGGAAAGTGACGTTAAATTGAAGGACAGTGACTTACCATTTGTTGAGACTATATAATATCTTAAATAGTAAGTGTATGATGTAAAGTCTTGTTTCACTATCTATAAAATGATGGGCCTCCTTACTTATTAATCATAAAGTTCTAATTTTCTTCATGACATCAGAATAAGCAATTAATGTACATTAGGCTTATTGTCACATATATTAATTTTCACGTCACTCAAAATTATCTATATGTTTGACTTAAGTAACACATCACATATGAGACTTATCTTATTTTGAAAGTATATCTACAATCGAAAATATGATCAAAGCCTTGCATAATAAAATATAAGGTTCTGAGATTCTTTAGCCATGGTAAATTGATTTGAAGTTGTACACTTCAATTTCTTTATAGTATCATATAAAAGAATGAATAAGATCCTTAATTAGTTAACTATCGGTATTTGTTTTTTATTTTGCATATACAACACTCATGCAGGTCTGTACAATCAATCATTGCCCAATCGAGACAAATGTTAGCCAAATATGTAAAGCCTATGTGAGCTATATAAATGTTAGACAAAACAAAAAGGGCTTATTACTCAAAGTGTACTTATGGACTTATCTATAGGACAGATTAGCAGACAATTAAGTATCAATTAAATACAGCTAGCACTGCACAAGGTTAGCTAGCTAGGTATCACGCATGCCTAATCAACTTAAGCTTGCTAGGTTATAAACCATTAATTAAAATAATTAAGGCCACATAACTAGCTCCTAATTACACTAGTATGAAGATGTCTAAACAATCGATCTTAAACTATCAAATTACTAGTATATATATATTAGATTTTCTGTAATAAGTGAGGACAAACATAAAGGCCAAAATTTGGTTGAGAGAAAAACTAAAGAAAATAATTTAATATAAAATTGTGGAGCAAATAAATTATCAAGCGTTTGCATGCATGATCGAAGATCCAAACACTGCCTCATTATAAAGATTATTATAATATGTAAATTTCATTATTACGCATCTGCGTTTTGGCCTCGAAAATGCCCCTACCAACCCCAACGCGTCTATCAGCAATTTCACGTGTATTAAACTTGTGTGACCTGATAATACAAAACAATAATAAAGAATAAAAAACTTTCGGAGCTACATGGTACATACAATGAATTATGAATCAATGATACAAGCCCGGTGCGGTTTTTTTAATTTTGTTTAATCTTTACTCGTAAAGTCATAATAATTAGGCGTGGGAGGCTTGGCCCTCAAAATTTGTAGTTATTCATTATTATATACCTTAAGCTTCTAGTTGTAAATATTATAATATTAACTCTCTTGATCTTTGTTATGTTAATAATGCCGTAGAGGCTCTCAAACAACATGCCAAGTGCTTGGTGTGCTTTTTTGGTTTTTTTACTAGACCGATTGTCATTATTGAATTGTAACCATCATTGTTACTATTTAACAGTAACAAATATTAATAATATTAATAATATTGAAATTACAGTGAATGTGACTACATAAACTTGAAATTTGTATTCTATGTTAAATTATTAATTTCAATTTATAAGTATCAATTTTATGGGGTGAGGTAGCCTCTCGAGCCATTTTTACTTATTATTTTGTTTAATTACAGGGAGGAGAAGGGTTCAAACCTGGATACGTAAAGAAGAATTTTTGTTTTCAGCCAACTAGACTAATCCTAATTCTCAATGAGAGTGTTCGCCAACTAATATGTTTAAGATTAATGTTGATAGTGCTTTCAATCCTACAATGAGAGTGGATGGTGAGGAAGTTATTGTTTGTGACTCCATTGGGGAGGTTGTGGTGGTTATGGCGGCCTAACCTCTTGGTTGCATTGCTTCCTCCGAACAAGCAGAAATACTAGCGTTTTTGTACGGGATTCAGTTTACGTTGGATGCGAGGATCTCTTCTGTTATTCTTAAATCGGACGCACAAGTGATTGTTTGAAGGTTACAGAAAGTGGGAGATGATTTGGCACCTTTGGAGAAAGCTAAGAGCGTTTGGTCTAGTTTTGAGGTAGCACAGTGTGAGTTTGTCCCTCGTTCTTGTAATGGGGAGACTCATTTACTTGTTCAATTTGTATGCATTACAATGAGATTCATTCATGGGTTCGTGAGGCGCCAATCTAACTGCTTTCACAACTCCAAGCAGATTGTATTTCCCTCTAGCTTCTTCAATAAAAGCTTCTTTGATAAATAAATATATATATATATATATATATATAAAAGAATGTACAGCAATATTACAGGACCAAACCAGACAAGAAAGGGCATATTAACCCTTAAGAACGCAATTTTCAAGCATAAGACCACTTAACCAAGCGGATATTTTGTTGATCAGCAACATAGGCATTGACAGTGAAGTGTCGAAGCCAATGGAACATAACCTACTCAGTTCCTCTAAACAGCATTCAATTTCAAGACCAATTTAAGAGTTCAAATCAAATTTGCTAATGCTAAGACAGCTAGTCCCCCAAGTACTTTTTGCTTCAAATCAAATTCATCACCATTCCGACCATCATATATACCCTACCATTTCCACAACCTGGAGGTAATGATGGGAACATCTGGCAGCTTTCATAAATTTTGTTCTTATCACCCTTGAAATTGTCGAGTATTTCAATTGCACCAATTGGAAGCAACTTAATGTGTGCATGTAACAAGAACCAAAAATTTCATTGGGTCTATCAATGTATATAAAAGCCCAAGTCTTTAGAGTAACGGATCGAATGCTTATAAAAGCCCAACTGGTGAGGACTGAGGACACATTTGGGCTTCAGAATCCATTGGATTGGGGACCCATTTAACTTAATTGGCCTCCATATTGGGTAAACATGACATGATGTCATGAACATTGAACCTGGCAGTTGGTTCAACAGACGGCTAGGATTTTATTAAAAGTTGAACAGACTAAAAACAACGATCTCGATCGTCTCATATTCCTTTGTTATGACACGCAAATAACGCAAATAATGCTAAACTCCACACTGACTTGACAGAGACCGTATCTTGAATTGATGATTTGGTCTTTCAAGCTTAGGAAAAAAAAAGAAAAAGCTATACACTTTATTCATCTACATTCTCTATGGATTATTTGTTTTATTATTTTTATTGCACAATGTATTTTCACGATTCGAATAGTTCATATTTTAGATAATTATTTGAAAATAATTTCTGCAAAAAATCAACTGAATTAGAAATCGTTTAATCATGTAATCGTTATAAATTATTTTACAGTAAATTAAATTGTTACTAAAATCATATGTTTATTTGATCACAGTTACATAAGCAAATAATTTATGATTTGGCTAATTTTTTTGTAGAAATGATCTTCATAGTTAAATATATAATATGAACGATTTGTATCAAGAAAATATATTGTAAAATAAGAATAATAAAAAAAAAAGTCGATGAAGAAGATGAATGACATTATAAAAAATACAAGAATTGCTAATATGAACACTCATTTTCCTTACATTACACACTCTCTTTTTTATTTAATAAATTACTATTTTTGCTCAAACTAAATGATCATAAAAGACAACCCACCTCAACCTAGCCACCTCAAGTCCCGACTTCGACCCCACCGCCCATCACCACTACGTTAGGTTTTGGTTTTTTTTTTTTTTCCTTGTATAATGAGGGTAGTTTAAGAATTTTAGGGATGTTTTCGTAGTCGAATATATTAAAAAGAAAAATAAGTGTGAGGACTGAGGAGAGAAGAATATGCACGAGAAGAACATGAAAAATACATGGAAATTTTTAGAGTGCTTTTAAATAATGCAAGGGGTGTGAAAACACCAAAGAAAGACCGTTACAGTAGCTAAGAGCTACCCACATAATAATCTCTGCAATTGTATACTAAAATATTTACGACTCCGGTGGCTGCAAAAAGTTAGGAAGCTGCTTAATCAAAACGAATTTGGTAGACAAAACGACACAAGCACATCTGCACCTAAAACAAAAAACGACACAACATAATATATTGCATTTGAAAAGTAGTTAAAATTTCGTCTATTTGTCATGACGTCACTACCAGAAAACAACTAAGCAAGAGAATTGCTGGTGGGGAATTGCCGTTGGTCATCTGTTAGCCTCTGCAACATATACACTCTGATCTCCAGTGGGAGATTGAAGGTAATATTCTCTTCGGCTTCTCCATTTTCTCCACACCCTGCATTTTCAACGCAACCCGCAAAAATGCAGCTCAAAACTATGGCTCTGAATTCCCACACCACTAAAATCCAAACCCACAACCACCGCCGCTTCTCTCAGTACTCTCACTGCAGCTTTCGCAGCTCCGGCATTCGTTATGGTGTTCAATGCCCGCCAAGGGTTTGTGTATTGGAGGCAAAGAGTGACCAACGTCGCGACAGGTTGATTACCGCGTGCGTTGGCCGCGGTCAGAGTGAGAGTAATGGGGATTTGGAGGTAGAAGAGAAGGTGGTGGAGGTTTTTGGGTCAAAGAAGGAGGAGCTTGCGGAGCAGAGCATATGGAAGCAAATGAAGGAGATTGTGATGTTTTCGGGGCCCGCCACGGGGCTTTGGATTTGTGCGCCGTTGATGAGTCTCATATCCACGGCTGTCATCGGCCAGGGGAGCTCAATGGAGCTTGCTGCTTTGGGTAAGTACTGGTGGTTCAATGTCTTAAGTAGTATTATGATTTCAGAGATTGAATTTCAATGTTGAATTGAGTAATGGTGTAATTTGATTGTGGGTTTGGATGGGCAGGTCCGGGAACGGTGTTTTGTGATAATATGAATCTTTTGTTCATGTTCCTTTCAATTGCTACTTCAAATATGGTTGCCACTGCGCTCGCCAAAAGGGTTAGTTTCTTTTGCGCTTATGTTGTCAAACATAGTTTTTAATTTGAGTAATTCTAGAGATATCAAAACAAAACAAATCCCAAAATTTTGAATCTCATTATAACTAATGATTGGCGGTCTTTTATTTGTTCATATTTCGACCCACTCTGAACCACGTCATTTGGTGACTGAAATTGAGAAAAATTTTTGTGGTTCTAATAATTTATTCTGAGTCGTTGTGATTTTAGTATTATTGCATGAACTTATGAGGCCAAGTTACTTTCTTAAGTTCATAAAGGGTGTTCTTGTTTTTTTGTGGTGTGATTTGTTGTTGTAAGCATTATCGTGGCATTGAAACAAACACATACACAACATTATCATGTACTTACCAAGGCATTGATACACACACATACACGTGTGTATATTTATATTTGTTTATTTAAGTTTATGGTGGTTGGTGATTGCCCCTAACATAAGCATGCAACTGTGCAAGCACACATGCATTTAAACTTTTACTTAGGCCCTTAAGTGCAGATACATTTTGTTTGCTTATGCACATCATGGTATAATATTCTAGTAAAATGGGGTTATTTAACCCAACAAGAGATATAATGGGGTGTATAAATACGAACAGCCTCTAAAAATCAATTTTAGAGCCAAATGATCAGATATTGCTATGGCTTTTGAAAAGCTGCTATCTAGGAGTTTATGAAAATGTTGTGCGAACATTTGGCTTGAGCATAGTTGAAATTTCAGTGAAGTTCATTTAACAGAAAGTTACATGACTTTTGAAAAGCACCCCCTTTTCTACTTCTCGAGATCAGCTTGTAAACAGGAGTTGTTTCTCAATAGCAACGTGTGGAAATTTACCAAACAAGATGCTAGGTGTTTCTATTGGGGAGAGGCTGAAGCACTACTCTGAAAAGCTTTCCCACCCTACCGTAATCCTCTATTGGAGTTAGTTAAATAGTGAACGACTATTGTACATTTTGTTCACATGTGTAGAGAAAAAATTTACATCATATTCTGCATTTTTGTAACCCTTCTGAGTCACTCATGATTAGTCTGTTGATTAAAAACTTTTATGCTCTTGTTTTTACTTTAATTACTAATTCCATGGTTGGTAGTTCACTCCTTAATATTTGCTCATCTCTGTTTTGGACTATATTTTTGACAAGATAGTATTGGTGCAGGATAAAAAAGAACTGCAGCATCAGATATCTATCTTGCTCTTTGTTGGGTTGACTTGTGGACTTCTGATGCTTTTGTTCACACAATTCCTTGGTTCATGGGCACTAACTGGTAGTAAATGCTGGTTTAGCTTTCTGTCATTTTTTATGACAGACAGATGCACTGATTTACTAAATTAATTTGGATGTGAAGTCATCATTTGCCTTTTACCAATTTAGAGTAGTGAGAACCAATAATGGAGAAATAGTACCATAGGCCATTAAATGTCTAATGAATTTTCTGATCTTTGTTTTTTTTTTCAGCTTTTGCTGGGCCCAAGAATGTGCATATTGTACCTGCAGCAAGCAAATATGTTCAGGTTTGTTTCTTTTGGATAAATCCTTTTATCTGTTATTTTTTAAAAAAATGTTGTTTGCTCTTATGATATGAGATTTGATAGTTTAAACCTCGTAAAGCAACCATACAGTCATAGTAGAAAACAGTTAAATGTTTTCAAATCTTTAGTTTTGGTTTTTGGGAATCTCACACACAATTTTAAGAAATTTTGTAAAGCAAACCTTTTGTTCACTTGTCAAAGTAGTTGGTTATCTGCTTACCTATGAGTGCTTCTGACAATTATTCTGCTTAATCTTCTTTCTTTTTTTGGGTACAATTCTGCTTAATATTCTTTAGTGACTACTATTTGATATTTAATTAAGACCTCCCCTTCACTCAATTTTTCCAAAGACTTGTTAACTGAATGTATGTTTTCTGTCTGTAGATTCGAGGGTTAGCATGGCCTGCAATTCTTTTTGGATTGGTTGCTCAAAGTGCAAGGTAGATGATATTTCCTCTCTCCAGCATCATCGGTTAACTTATCAGTTGGCAGTATCTTACTCTCAACATGTGGTTGCAAGAACGACTATATCAATCTTGTTAATCCTCAAAGAGGCATGCTAAACAAGATGGAGGCATGGCAAGTTGGAACCCGTATATTGTATTGAATAATGGATGCATTATGCTACACTATGGCTAGCCTTGCAAAGATATATTCAGTTCATCAAATTTAGTTTCTGATGTATCTTTCATCTTTACATTTCTGCCATCTTAAGGTTGTAAGTCTCAGGGCGTTTTGTTTAGAATTTTAGGTTCACCCTTGTGTTTGATTAAAGCATACTTAGGTATTTGGCTACTTCTATGGCCTCAATACACCTTCCTTTTTTACTTTTCAGTTGATAAATGATACATGTCCTAACTATGAAATTGTGCTTCTTATTGCTAAAATTAAATTCATAGTTATTTTTAATGTATGTTGACGTTTAATCTTCTAATTCCCAGTCTTGGTATGAAAGATTCAGTGGGACCTTTAAAGGCTCTGGTGGTTGCTAGTGCTGTGAATGGCATTGGCCATGTAGTCCTCTGCAACTTATTACACTATGGTATTACTGGTGCAGCATGGGCAACAATGACATCACAGGTATGTTGGATAACCATTTCAATGGTTTCCATATCTAGTTTCAATTGTTGATCATATGTTCTTGCCAAGACATTTTAGTATACTCAATATTTTGCAAATAAATACTGCATAGTGCTGCCACTGGTCATCATGTGTTCCAGGTTGTTGCCGCTTATATGATGATTAAAGCTCTGAACGAGAAAGGATTTAGTGCCTTTTCCATCTCTGTTCCATCGCCCAGTGAATGTCTGCAAATATTTGGGATTGCTGCACCAGTGTTTGTAACAATGTTCTCAAAGGTTGGCTGCATCTATCTTAATTTTAGCTGAAGCTGCTAACATGTGAACATATCTGAGCATCTGAGACCTTTTGATGTTTTAGGTGGCTTTCTACTCTCTCATGACATATTTTGCTACTGCTATGGGTTCAAATATAGTTGCTGCTCATCAGGTTAGCTTTACTTGCACTCACAGCCGTAATTACTTTCTGCAGTGTCCATCTGCAAGGAACAGACAATTATCTTGAGAATGTACCATTCACTGTAGGTGATGAATCAAATGTACGGAATGTGTGTGGTATGGGGTGAGCCTCTTTCTCAAACCGCACAATCATTTATGCCTGAGTTATTATATGGAGTTAACCGAAGTTTGGAGAAGGTTTGTTATGTTCAAGTTCAGTTGATGCTCCTACCATAATACTTCGTGTCTTTGTTGGATCTCTTGCTATAAAAAATAGTAATATATTTGATGTTTTCATGTGTCAGTGATATGTGATTATGTAGAGTTGCTCTTCTTCTTCTTATTCTTCTTCTTTTTTAAAATGAAATCAGTGATTACTTGTTGATTAAATCTTTCTTTTTGCAAAATCTACTTCCCCATCAAGTTCTGTCAGCAAGAAGTGTTCTAATGTTTTAAAAAATACTGAACAGGCCAGAATGCTGCTAAAGTCACTCGTAATTATTGGAGCTATACTTGGATTGGCAATAGGGCTTATTGGGATGTCTGTTCCTTGGTTGTTCCCCAATATTTTTACATTTGATCTTAAAGTCATACAAGAGGTTAGTTTTTAGTTCTGAAGCATAATCTTCGTTTCTTTTTCCACGATTTGTAATCTGATGTGATTATAGTGCATTAGCATAAATAACAAGAGAAGTGACACTTCCAATACTACTCTATGAGTTTGTAATATTTGCAGTTTTGCACATGATAATTTTATGCTTAAGAAGGATAATGACAATTGTCTTTTAAACCTGATTGTCACTACCTAGCCACTTGAGCATGTGTAAAGTTGATCATATGTCTATTCAGAGGTCACCCTGGCTCTTGTTTAGGGAATGGTAGTAGTGCTATTATCAACCCGCAAATGAAAGTATTTTGTTCTGGTTATGATTCATAATGT
Organism: Purshia tridentata; assembly: GCA_003254885.1. Lineage (NCBI taxonomy): Eukaryota > Viridiplantae > Streptophyta > Magnoliopsida > Rosales > Rosaceae > Purshia > Purshia tridentata. The sequence goes on along the minus strand of QANT01009195.1, from coordinate 34,696 downwards.
ACATTATTACAAAAAATGAACTAGGTTGGAGAGAAATGAATATTGCAGTCTGCATAAACTCTGTGTATGTCTGAAATGAATATAGTTTAACTATAAAAAAAGAAAATGAGCCTATAACGAAAAAAAGGAAAAAATTAAAAAGCAACAACAAAGCGCATACTCAATATCTGAATATTGCTCATTTTCATTTTTACCTTGTGTCAAGCAGATGCACAAAGTATTGTTTCTGTTCTTCCTCTCTCTATCTGTGACGCCCTGCACTCACAGCCTGGAGGGAACATTGCTGGTATGTTTGATAACTCTAATCCGACCCTTCTGTTTTCCCTTTTTTCTTTTTATTTAAATCCTTTTTACCTGTGTTATGGAGCAAGATGAATAATACTTGATATGCGGGTTTTGTTTATTGTGCATTTTTTGCCACAAGCACAGTATTAACACAACATATATAAGTACAAATCCTATATCTATTTGAGTTGACAAACATAAGCCCCTTACAATCCAAAATAATACTAATAATCACTGTGAAACCTTAATTTATAGACTTCTCACAACATGATTTTATTGGAAGAGCAAAGAAAGATGGCATTATCTTGCTCAATAACTGATTATTTACAGAAAGCAGCAATTAGAGAAGGATTTGTTGCTTAACTCTATATTTAATCATCAAACTATTTTTATTTTCTTGTGCAGGCTGGACGGGATCTTAAATTTATCAGCTTTTCAATGAGCAGTTGTTTTTCTTTGGGTGCCCTTCTACTGTTGGTAAAGATCTATTTCCTCTTTGTTCTGTCAAATTTTCTAGTCTCAAATTTTATTAGTCATTAGTATAACTCATGTTATTCTTGTCACCAGTTCGTGAACAGCAGAGGATATGGTTTGCCAGGCTGCTGGTTTGCACTTATAGCATTTCAATGGGTAAGACAAAACAAAAAAAGAACTTAAATCCTCATCTTGACAATCATCTAAGTTGTTCTTTGGAAATCTAAGGGTTCTCCCATTTTGTTTGGGGTTTAATAGTAAAATTTAACAACACATTACAACCCCTGGATTTCTAATAGACAAGTTAGATTAGAAACCAATTGTCAAGACAAAAAGGGTATCTAGATCCTTAACAAAACACCCTCATCACTCATCTATGCAACATTTAATTATGCATTAATTTGAATGCATGAGTTGTTTTATTCCAGGCTCGATTTTTCTTTGCTCTCCGGCGGGTTCTTTCTCCTAATGGCATGCTTCAGACAGAAGAACTGGGCTGGTATAAAAAGGAAAAGTTGAAAGCTGCTTAATTTTCAGAATCCTTATTGTTTCATTCTATCTGCAATTAGAGTACTTTAAGAGGCTGCTGATCAGGAAGCCAATTCTATGGATTTTTGCCAAGGGACCATTCTCAAATCATGGAATTCAGCATATTCTTCTGTAATAGCTGCCAAAGATCAGGCGGTGATCATTCTTTAATAACTTCATCATTCTTTAGATCCATATTTTTACTCTGTAAGAAAATGGTTTGAAGACAAATATTCCATTGCAATTAACAGATGCTTTTTAAAAATAAAAATAAAATTATTTGTTGCTATTTGATAAATTATGCTGGAAGTTGTGTTTTGTTAACTAAAAAAGAAGAATTGTTAGTTAGGTCACCTTAATTATGAAGCCCAGATCAGAAGAGATGGTGCATGGAAAGGATCTAAACGCTGTAGCACCAAAATCTTGCAACCTAGTCCATTGTCAGTTAGACCTTCTACTATGCATCGGAAATTTAATACCCAAAAGTCAAAATAGCTCACATTTGGCCATAAAACCTCCACTATGAGCAGAAAAATGATAGTCAAAATGGGTTGATACACATTTAGCCATATGGCTCACATTAAGGATTTGTTTAGAGTGCTCTTGAAGCTGTTTTTTCATAATATTTTGCTGAAATCGGACAAAAAAAAATAGTGTTTCTATATTAAAGACGAATTTTAATGGTTTTTTTTTTTAGGGGACTTGATAGGTATTTCAAAGTGAAGTGATGCCACATGAATTTATAGGAAGCACTTAAGAGTTTTTGTGAAATTTTGCTATGTTGTTTCTAGCATAACAAAGGTGCTACTCAATCCCTGGCCAAAAAAAAAAAGGTGCTACTCAATAAAATATTTTCATAAATGATCAACTTAAATAAAATAAGATGAAGGAAGCCATTAAAATCACATGGTACACTACCTCTTCGGAAAACTCCCAAGTATTCTTCTCTTATTTGCAACTCTGCGACCATTTCTCTATTTTTTATTTTTCTATATTGGAGGGAATCCAAATATGAATCTATGATAATCATAAAACATGCCCCTACTTTCCCTAAGCTAACCTCAAAGTTTCACTGGTTGCCTTTTCTACAATTTGAAGTCTCGTATGGTCAAACTTAACCCCTTGTACATATTTACAAAATGCGATACTTAATTGGTCTCCTCCCTCGTGGGTGGCTGAAGCTTAATGAGTTAATGTTATCACTTTCACTTAGGTATGAAAGAAAGTTACATTCAAGTTGGAAAATTTATTTTAAAAGGCTTCGGTGTTATTAGTTGGGAATCATCCAATTTATATATTATAAATTATTAAATTATATTTTTACTGTCAATTAACTTTATTCAGCTTATGTATCGTAAATCGTTAAGTTATATTTTCACTATAAATTAACTTCATCCAAACTTATGAATTGTACCAAAACATGCAGTTCCAGTAATTTTTTGGTTTATTTTTTCAAGTAATTTCTTGGTTGAAGATGCTAGTTTGAGAAATATTTTACTCAAGATGCTGACTACCATATTTTTGCAGTACGTAAAATAACACTTTGCAAGATTTATAGCCAGAGTATAAAAAAAAAAATTACAAAAACACACATGGTAGTATGGTACATATTGAATTATCATATATTTGAGAGTGGCCCTTCATGACAGAACTATAGGCAATGGGTGAGATGGCTATGATTTGACAGGCAGCTACCTTGCTGGAGCAAGCACTGGGCAAGTCAGTGTTGTCGGCTACTAAAATTATTTTAGTTTTTATTTTTTTGGGGAAATCAATTATTTGAGATTTGTTTGTTGGTGTATGAAGGATGGTGCATTATTTCTCTTCAAATCTTTGCAAATTCTTGGTTGGTACATAATAAATGGTGTACTAGTTTGGCCAATGCAGCTTCTCATATCTCATGTGTTGACTGACTCTAAGCTGTTTTTATATTCAAAGCAATGCTTGGTTGCAAGTATTCTTTAATCGAGTACTGCATGAGTTTCTGCATTCTATAATTTTATAATTGCTGGGAAATTTGGCTCATCTTATACCTTTGAATCTGGGTCAGTTTTTCAAAGTAAATAAAATGACTAAAACACATGTTTCCACATGTTAGGAATTGGTCAAGGATCAATACATTTCAAAGTGAATGAAAGAGAAGATAGATCCACCTAAAAATGACTCATGCATTTGGGTAAGTTATGGTAAGAAAGTGTTAAAAAGGGTGAATTGGATGGAAATAATTTAAGATAAGTAATTTGGATTTGGGTTTTTCGAAACATTAAATTTATGTTAATAAATTGAACAAAAAAAAAATTTAAAATTTTGGTGCATGTTTCTTACCCCAATTTATAAGTTGCTTTTATAATTGCAAAGAGTGATGGCAAGTTGGCAACTGACAGCTGATGACGTCACTTATTGCAGTTATTTATACCGCCAGTTCTCTCTCCTCCACTTTTAAAATTCAGTTATAAAATAGTAAACGCCAACCGCTGACTCACTGACTCCTCCTTCTTCTTCTTCTTGCTTTTCATTTCAATCTCTTCCACATTTCCAATACCAATTCCCAAAACTCAAAATGCAAGCCAAAGCCTTGGCTCGCTCTTCTCTCTCTCTTCTTCCAAATCCTAATCACATTCTCTCCCGCTCTCCCGCCAAAACCCATCTCTCCATTTATGGCTTACACAGCTCTCAAAATTCCTCTTCAAACTTGTGCATTTCGTTGCCGGAGACCCGCCGCCGCCGACGACTAGTACCTTCTTGCGCTAGTTCTGTCCCAGAAGTCCTCGCCCAAGAACCCGAAGTCGATGGTGAAGTGGCTTCGGTTGCTGCATTGGGGGAAGAAACAGAGGTGGTGTTGGAGGTTAAGAAGGAGGAGTTGCTAGATCAGAGCATCTTTAATCAGATAAAGGAGATCTTGATGTTCTCGGGGCCCGCCACCGGGATTTGGGTCATGGGGCCTTTGATGAGCCTCATTGACACAGCGGTCATCGGTCAGGGAAGCTCAATTGAGCTTGCTGCTCTGGGTATGTGTTTCTTTGGAATTCTGCTTGAGCTTTTATATATTCTCTGTTTGGTCCCTGAGAAAATTTAGGATTGATATTTGATCGTTTTGATTCCGGGTTTTTCTTTGGCAACCATATGTGTTCATGTTTTAGATTGAATTAATAGTAGAGGTTTGGTTTGTGGTTGGCAGGTCCTGGAACGATTTTGTGTGATCATATGAGTCACATGTTCATGTTTCTTTCAATTGCCACTTCCAATTTGGTTGCTACTGCCCTTGCAAGAGAGGTTAGTTTCTTAAAGGACTTTTGCTTCTTTTATATCAATACTACAGAAACTGATGAATTTGTAAAAGAAACCTAAGCAACAATTCGATGTTAGAGAGAAAATGAAAGTGGAAATTTCTTTTTTTAATGGTTAATTAATCAAATGGGCTACAATCACATATATGTACCAAATATCTATTTGACTAGATACTATTTTGCAGGGTAAAGATGAAGTGCAACATCATATCACATATATGTACCAAATATCTATTTGACTAGAGACTATTTTGCAGGGTAAAGATGAAGTGCAACATCAAATATCTACCTTGCTCTTTGTTGGCTTGACTTCTGGCATCTTAATGCTTTTGTTTACAAAGTTTTTTGGTTCCTGGGCACTAGCTGGTAACTTAGACTTCTACTGATTGTGGTTATATTTTTATCATTGCCATCCTATAGTTGTCCGTATCATATACTACAAGAATCAGTACAGGAGATGGTTAAGAAACTCCAATTGAATGATAAATAAGCCAATCTTGTGTTTCTGCAGCTCTTACAGGGTCAAAGAATGCGCATATCGTACCTGCAGCAAGCATATATGTCCAGGTGCATTCTCATTAATAACATGTTACCTTTTGTTTTTTTGTTTTTTTTGTTTTAAAGCATTTGTAATTTTTGCTTTACATTATAAGATCAATAGTATAGCATCTTATCTCAGCTACACGGTGTTGGCAATACAATGCTTGCATTGTCAACTTTCTATTGCAGTCTGCAGGTTACCACATAAAGGGTACATTTTGAATTTAGCCTGTCCAACCTTAATATTTATACACTTCATGCTTAGGTGCATATGATTGTGGAGATTTGGAGAACACCAGTCTGATTGTAAGAAGCCAGTTGTCGTTAGGCTAGTGCTTTCTGATGTAGTATTGATGCATTTTTCTTTTTGGTGCATATGAACATACATACTTGATCTGATGTACCTTCTGCTTGATGTTTTCCCAATTCTCATGCCTTCTTTACGGAAAAGTCTAAGTAGTACTAACTCATATTCTCCTTTGCCTTTATTATTATTTTTATCTCTGGTAACAGAGTCTTTTATGTTGATAGGTTCGAGGATTAGCCTGGCCAGCAGTTCTTGTTGGGTGTGTTGCTCAAAGTGCAAGGTGCTTATATTCTCTATCTTTCCATTAATTGTCAACTGAATATGCCTCCTGATTATAGTTTTTGACATGAGTTCAGTGTAATAAATTTCCAATTTCTTGTGGTATTTTTCCATCACTCATAATTTTAATTTGTCTATTTCATATCCAAATTGTCTTTTATGATTACAGTCTTGGCATGAAAGATTCATGGGGACCATTGAAGGCCTTAGCAGTAGCCACTGCTATAAATGGCACTGGTGACATAATATTGTGCAGTCTTTTAGGCTATGGTATTGCTGGTGCAGCATGGGCAACCATGGTGTCACAAGTATGCTGAATGGATATTTCTCTATTTAATATGAATGGTTTCAATTTCTTTATGAAATATTATTATTGATGAATCCATGTCTTTCAGGTTGTTTCATCTTATATGATGATTGCAAGTCTCAACAAGAAAGGATATGATGCCTTCTCCATCTCTGTTCCATCACCAAACGACCTTCTAACTATATTTGGGCTTGCTGCTCCAGTGTTTGTAAAGACAATGTCAAAGGTTGGTTGCACTTTAGTTTATTCTATAGATTTATGGCCTGCATATGACGACATACATGCACCTGAGACATTTTAATGTTTTAGGTGGCTTTCTATTCTCTCATGACATATGTTGCAACATCTATGAGCACAGTTTCAGTAGCTGCTCATCAGGTTAGTTACACTCTCAGAGTCCAACTAATAACTCTTTTAAACTTATTTTGCTATCCTCTTCGCTTCCTATCAGAGACTTAATCATGCACATGATTGACGTATCATTTACTATAGGTCATGATACAAATTTACATAATGTGTGTGGTATGGGGTGAGCCTCTCTCTCAAACAGCACAATCATTTATGCCTGAGTATATATATGGAGTAAATCGAAGTCTGCCTAAGGTTAGTGACATGTATTTTCATCCATGCTAGAGCCATCTCATCATACATCTTTTTTTACTCATTGGCTAATAAACTTGTGAAGGTTCATTCTGAATCACAACAGCCATTTCTCACTTGTTTTTTAATTAATTTTTATAAGTGACAATCATGTAATTGAATATATGCCTCTAATTTTCCCTACATGGTCATCTGTCCGTCTAAAGTTTTCTGAAAGCTTAAAATTCCAATTAGGCTCGAATGCTGCTGAAGTCTCTTCTGATTATTGGAGCAATTCTTGGATTAACATTAGGGACTATCGGAACAGTTGTTCCATGGTTACTCCCCAAGATCTTTACACATGATCCAAAGGTCATACAGGAGGTTAGTCTTTTGTTTCATACATTTACCCGATGGATATCAATTCGAATAAATTTTTAGTAAATGAAGGCTGGCAACTTTCTATCCTGCGTGAAAGTAATGAATTGTATGGTTTATTTCTTTGTATTACATATAAATGCTGAATAAATACATAAGCCGAAAAGGAAAAGAGTGAGTTCATTTTTCACTGAAAAAATCTATATAGTTCATGCCTTTTTTTATCATGAGATTCATCACTCATATAACAGGTTCAAATTTATTGAATGGCTGTTCGAAGGCCCACCAATTAGTATGTCAGTGAAGCCCTGCAGGCTGCAGTCTTGCTGAGATTAGCCCTATAATAGCCTCTATCATCTTCTGTCCTTCACCATCTTTATCATTCACTTTGATGAGAGTATTGGGTTTTAAGGAGAGAAGTGAATCCAATTATTAAATTGAAATTTCTATTGGATGTGGAAATTATATTCTTCCTCATATTCCATTGCTGTGTCCCTGCAGATGCACAAAGTGCTGGTTCCGTACTTCATTGCATTATCTATGACACCCTGCACGCATTCCCTTGAGGGAACATTACTGGTATGTTTTATCAGAACTTTGATTGCTTATGCTCTCATATTTTCAGTTTTTTATTGCCTGCTTATTTACACACATATTTTATGTATAAAGTTTTAGTCTAGTGGAATAATTTAGCTTGTTAGTTACTTAGTTACATATCAAGTTAGGCTGTGCCAAGGTTTGTTGAGGTTGCTCATATACTAAAGATAAAAGTAAGGCCAGCTTTAAAATCTGAGTAAACATTGTGGAAGAAGCGATTGATACTCTTGTTGTCAACGCGTCCTTGATATCCCATAACCATCTAAAACCTCTCCCTGGTGAACATGAGGGTTATGCGTTCTTCTTTCATATTGTCTTTGACTTGTCGAGAATCATGAAGGGTTGATCTGTTAGACAAAACTTGCCTTTACATTATATCAGATTATAGGTGATCGGTGTGCTTGGTGATCAATATGATCATAGCTCCAACCCATTTTATTTAGTTTTTTTTATGCTTTCATGATTCAGAATAAACTATCACTTGCAAAGGCTATGCATAACATAACATATTACATGACTCATGAGGATATTGTTTACTTGTGCAGGCCGGAAGAGAGCTCAAATTTCTTAGCTTTGTTTTTAGTGGATGCTTTTCTGTGGGAGCTCTTCTATTGTTGGTAGAAACCTATTTCTTGGCCCATAAGTCAATTCCACAAATTTTCTGGTATATTTATGCATTAACCATTGAAAAATGATTGCTTATTTTTCTCTTGACCAGTTTGTGAGCAATAGAGGTTATGGATTGGCAGGCTGCTGGTGGGCACTCGTAGCCTTTCAATGTGTAAGACTAACAACCTCAACACTCTCACGCAACATTTTTCTTTCTTTATATCTGTCTATCCATCGACTCTAAACCCTGAAATATGAGAATATAAGCTACTGGAAACGCTGTGCTGAATTTTCTTTTTGCAACCTCATCAAGTGCTCTAAATTTATTTTCAGGGTCGATTTTTCCTTGCTCTCCAACGTCTCCTGTCTGCAAATGGCATACTCCACTCTGAAGACTTGAGCCGGTATAATCTGGGGAAGCTCAAAGCTGCTTAGATGCATAATCTGCATTTAAAAAAAGAAAAAATTGTTTACATCATCATAGAAATTTTTGAAGTTTTCAGTTGTGAAAAATTCATGATTATTTCTTGTACCTAATTAGTTAATTATTAGGAATTGGAAAATGAAGTCCTTGCTGTTTTTCCCATGCCTCAATGATAAGCTAAGGGCGTAAGGGAGAAAGTTTGAGTGTAAGTTGTTGTAGTTGTTTTACACTATTCACAATAAAGTTCAGTGTTGAAGTAAAATGTAAAATGAATAAAAATATGTGCAAATGTTTTGTGAATTCATGTTTCAGGTGTAACCAATTTCATTAATTAAAGTTGGTTCAGTTGGCGGAAGACAAAAACCCTCCTATTGTACACACTCAGGTTCGAACCAAAAGATGAGATTGTTTAAAAAGTCTATTTTATTTAAATTTCTTCCTTTCAGATGCCTCACCTTCTCAGTGCACTTCCCTCGTCAATGTTGTAGAAAATGGTGAATTTCATCTGTAAAAGCTGAAATTGCTAAGAAAGGAGTGGGCTTGGTTGTACATTTTGCGACAGTTTTTTATATTTTTGGTAATATGTAATGGGGTCGTGGCAAGTTGAAGAGAATTTGGTTGTTGGGATTTTGAAAAGGAAATAACTTTGGTGATTAATTTGGTAGACAGTGACACCCACCATGGCCAGAGCAAAAGAAACTCACCAAATTGACAGTCACCATTAAAGTGTGGCTACAAAACAAAACGTAGAGCAAAGCTTCCTTTGTTTATATTATCCCAGAGGAAGAAACCTACAGGGATGTGCTACTCTGCTATTGGTGGCCGGTGCTTGGTGGCTGTTGGCCGGTGGCGGTGGCGGTGGGGGTAGAAGTGATCTACTGTTAATAGGTGTATGTAAAAATAAAAAAGAAGATCAAATGATAATTTGATTCCTAGTCTCTGTTGTTTATCACTTTAGTACGCTACTTTTAATTATAACAATATTTTTGTCACGTACTTCATGACTATTGTAATTAAGTCAACTTTTTTTTTTTAACCAGATCAATTTTAAAGATGTTTATTTTGGACATTTTTGTCTTGAATAGACGAGGTTATCAAACGTGCCACGTCAAATTTGTCTTTCAAAATACACGATGTTAACATTTTTGACTTAATTAGAACCATTATAAAAATACAAGACTAAAATTGCTAAAATTAAAATTACAAAGTAGAATATGATTAAAACTAGAGTGCCCAAAAATGTAATTTGGCCTAGAAGAATGTAACTCACATTATGGTCATAGTAGTGAGTGGTCGAACAGAGAGATTTTTATCTAGATTGTCTAATTATGTGCATGATATTATCATTTAATGCTACAATTTCATGTGTATTATTTATTTTAAAGAATTATAATTTTCTTCTTTTTATTGATAAATTATAAATTTTATTTAAAATATGTATTACACTACACACTAGTCAATGCATGAGGTCGTGCCAAAAATATCTTTTGAGTGGTCGTACATACTACAGACACCTGTGGTGTATAGCTACCTCATTAAAAACATTTACGATGTGAAACCCAAATGGTCCCATTTTTTACTTTAAGTTGGTCACGCGTAAACAGGCCACATCGCATTAAGTGACGCGCCACCTACTTTTAAAATTCAGTTAAGAAGGAATTGCGAACTAGTAAACGCCAACGGCTGACTCAGTCACTCAGTCACTCCTGCTGTTGCTGCTTCTTCTTCTTCTTCATTTCAGTCTCTTCCATAGTTCCCATTTCCCAACCCAAAAATGCAAGCCAATGCCCTCTCTCGCTCATCTCTCCCTCTTCTTCCAAACCCAACTCACACTCTTCTCTCTCGCTCTTCCACCAAACTCCATCTCTCTGTACTCCCCCTGGGCTGTCCCAACTCTCACTTTTCCTCTCCAAACTTCCAACACTGTCGTCGACTAGTAGCTTCTTGCGCTAATAAATCTGTCCCGGAAATCCTTACTCAAGAACCCGAAACTGCCGACGAAATTGATGGTGAAGTGGCTTCGGTTGCTGCTGCATTGCAGGAAGAAACACAAGTTGTGTTGGAGGTTAAGAAGGAGGAGTTGCTGAATCAGACCATGTTTGATCAGGTCAAAGAGATATTGATGTTCTCAGGGCCTGTAACCGGGATTTGGGTCATGGGGCCTTTGATGAGTCTCATTGACACAGCGGTTATCGGTCAGGGAAGCTCAATTGAGCTTGCTGCTATGGGTATGTGTTTCTTCTGCTTGAGCTTTTATATATTCTCTGTTTGGTCCCTGAGAAAATTTAGGATTGATATTTGATCGTTTTGATTCTGGTTTTTTCTTTGGCAACCATATGAAAGGTGCTCATGTTTTAGATTGAATTAATAGTAGAGGTTTGGTTTGGGGTTGGCAGGTCCTGGAACGATTTTGTGTGATCATATGAGTCACATGTTCATGTTTCTTTCAATTGCGACTTCCAATTTGGTTGCTACTGCCCTTGCAAGACGGGTTAGTTTCTTAAAGAGTATAGTAGCATTATTATGTTGTGTAATTGAGTGAGGATTGTTGCTTCTTTTATATCGTCAATACTGAAGAAAATGATGAATTTGCAAAGAAACCTAAGCAACAATATATATGATGTTGGAAAGAAAACGTGGAAAATTATTTTTTTATTGAATAATTAATCAAATGGGTTACAATCATATATATGCACTAAACATCTATTTGACTAGATACTATATTTCAGGATAAAGATGATGTGCAACATCAAATATCGACCTTGCTCTTTGTTGGGTTGACTTTTGGCATCTTAATGCTTTTGTTTACGAAGTTCTTTGGTTCCTGGGCACTGGCTGGTAATGTAGACTTGTACTATTTTTGGCTAGTTTTTTATTAGTCATTTTATAGTTTTCCATATCAAATACAACAAGAATCAGTACCAGAGATATTTAAGAAAATCCAATATATGGAACGATAAATAAGCTAGTCTTGCGTTTCTTCAGCTCTTACAGGGCCAAAGAATGTGAATATTGTACCTGCGGCAAGCACTTATGTTCAGGTGCATTCTCTTTTATAACATGTTACCTTTATTTAGAAAGAGAAAGAATTTCTATTTATTGTTTTACATGATAAGATCAATAGTTTAGCATCTTATCTCATATAAATGGTGTTGGCAATACGATTCTTGCATTGTCAACTTGTTATTGCAACCTGCAGGACAACACATAAAAGGTTGCATCTTGAATTTTGCCTGCCTATCCTTACTATTTGATGCACTTCATCCATTGTTTTGCTGCATATGACTGTGGAGGTTTAAAGAATTATAATCTGATTGTAAGAAGCCAGTTATGATTGGACCGGTGGTTTCTGAAACTTGATGCGACCAATTATTCCATTTTGGAAGATTTTTTAAATATTGGACATGTAAAAAACACTTATTTGGAATTAGTCAGTCACTGATGCTTTTTCTTTTTGGTGCATATGACCATACATGCTTTATCTGATGTACCTTCTGCTTGACTACACGGAAAGAATCCCTGCTAACTCACATTCTCCTTTGCAATTTTTTTTCTTTAACTCTGGTAACAGAATCTTTAATGTTGATAGGTGCGAGGATTAGCCTGGCCAGCGATTCTTGTTGGAACTGTTGCTCAAAGTGCAAGGTGCTTATATTACCATATCTTTCCATGCATTGTCAATTGAATATGCTTCCTGATTATAGCTTTTGAAATGAGTTGCATATGCTTCTTAGCTTTGAAAGAACTATATTGTATTAGGATACTAAATTTTCAATTTCTGTTGGTATTTTCCAACACTCATAATTTAAATTTTCTATTTCATATCCAAATTGTCTCCTGTTTACAGTCTTGGCATGAAAGATCCATGGGGACCATTGAAGGCTTTAGCAGTTGCCACTGCTATAAGTGGCACTGGTGATATAGTATTTTGCAGTCTTTTAGGCTATGGTATTGCTGGTGCAGCATGGGCAACAATGGTGTCACAAGTATGCTGAATGGATATTTCTCTGTTTAATATTAAGGATATCAAATTTTATGAAATATTACTATTGATGCATCCTAAATGTACCCAAAATATCATATAAATACATTTTCTTTATGTCTTTCAGGTTGTTTCATCTTATATGATGGTTGCAACTCTCAAAAAGAAAGGATATGATGCCTCCATCTCTGTGCCATCACCTAACGACCTTCTAACCATATTTCAGCTTGCTGCTCCAGTGTTTGTAAAGACAATGTCAAAGGTTGGTTGCACTTTGGTTTCTCCAAAGATTCGTGTCTTGCATATGAGGACATACAGACATCTGAGACATTTTGATGTATTTCAGCTTGCTGCTCCAGTGTTTGTAAAGACAATGTCAAAGGTTGGTTGCACTTTGGTTTTTCCAAAGATTCGTGTCTTGCGTATGAGGACATACAGACATCTGAGACATTTTGATGTTTTAGGTAGCTTTCTATTCTCTCATGACATATGTTGCAACATCTATGAGCACAGTTTCAGCAGCTGCTCACCAGGTTAGTTACACTCTCAGAGTCCACCTAATAATTCTTTTGCTATCCTCTTCGATCACTTCCTATCAGAGACTTATTCATGCACATGATTGACTTATCATTTACTATAGGTCATGATACAAACTTACATAATGTTTTCGGTATGGGGTGAGCCTCTCTCTCAAACAGCACAATCATTTATGCCTGAGTATATATACGGAGTAAATCAAAGTCTGCCTAAGGTTAGTGACATCTACAGCCATCTCATCATACAGGATACATCTTATTTGACTCAATGGCTAATAAACATGGGAATGTTAATTCTGAATCACGAGGCATTTCTCACTTGTTTTTCTTAATTTATTTTGATAAGTGAATGTTTAATTCCTATCCCGGCCTCCCTTTTGGTAGTATTCTTGAATATATATCTCTAATTACAGACCGTCTCCACATGGATATCTGTCTGTGTAGAGTTTTCTGAAAGTTGAATAATTCCAATTAGGCTCGAATGCTGCTGAAGTCTCTTCTGATTATTGGAGCAATACTTGGATCAACATTAGGGATTATCGGAACAGTTGTTCCTTGGTTACTCCCCAAGATCTTTACACATGATCAGAAGGTCATACAGGAGGTTAGTCTTCTGTTTGTTTCCCTTAACATTTTATCTCTATATCTTTTTTTCTAAATGTATTTACTTTCACTTTTAAGTGTTTCTGTGGTGTCATGAGCTAGGGAAGGATCACTTGAGTTTTCTTGCGCCACTATTTAGCATCAATCCTTACCTAATGTTTGCAGCTCCCCACCATTCCTAACTTTTGAGCTACCCACTAAGTAGAATATTGAAAAACAAGTCTGAAACCAGAAGACCATTATTTAAGTTTTTGCTTATTCTCTTAAGCAGATGATTGTATCTGTGCTGTTAGTCATCAGTAATTAAGTTAACAAACAACAATAATAATAGTGGTGGTGATAAGATCACTATCATTTCTTTTGACAATACATGAAGGGCTTCGTACATTTACCTGACGGATATCAACTATAGATTGAATTTACAGCATTTGAATAAATTTTCAGTAATAAAGGCTGCAACTTTTTATCCTGCTCGAAAGTAATGAATTGTATGGCTTATGTCTTTGTATTACATATAAATGTTGAATAAATACATAAGCAGAACAGGCAAAAGAGCAGGTTCATTTAATTAATGAAAAATTTATTTAGCTCATACCTGTTACTTGAGCATAAGATTCATCACTCATATAAAAGGTTCAAATATTTGAATGGCTGCTTCAAAAGCCCACCAATTAGTATGCCAGTGAAGCCCAACAGGTTGCAGTCTTGCTGAGATTAGGCCTTTAATAGCCTCTATCACCTTCACCATCTTTATCATTTATCTTTGAAGAGAGTATTGGTGAATCCAATTATTCAATTGAAATATCTATTTGGATGGACAAAGTATATTCTTCCTGATGTTTCACTCCTGTGTCCCTGCAGATGCACAAAGTGCTGGTTCCATTTTTTTTTGCATTAACAGTGATACCCTGCACACATTCCCTTGAGGGAACATTACTGGTATGTTTTATTAGAACTTTAACTGTGGAATGTTCTCTGCAGATTTTCACTTTTGTCTTACCCTGCTTATTTTGCTCCTATTTTCTGGATGAAAAATGAGTCCAGTAGTGGAATTATTCAGCTTGTTAGTTACTTAGTTACACATTAAGTTGGGTTGTGCCAAGTTTTACAGAGGTTGCTCATATACTAAGACATACATAAGGCTAGCTTTAAGATCTGAGAGAACATTGTGCAAGATGCATTGGATCCTCCTTTTGTCACATGATCACATCTTTCTGAAGAGACTTCTTGATATACCATACCCATCTAGAGACAAAGAGTGTCTTTGCATGGTATCAGATTATAGGTGTGATTGGTGATCACTATGATCATAGCTCAAACCTGTTTTATTTTATTTTTTTATGCTTTCATGATTCAGAATAAATTATCACTTGCAAAGGCTATGCATAACTCATATTGTTTTCTTATGCAGGCCGGAAGAGAGTTCAAATTTCTTAGCTTTGTTTTTAGTGGATGCTTTTCTGTGGGAGCTCTTCTATTGTTGGTAGAGACCTATTTCTTGGCCCACAAGTCAATTCCCAAAATTTCTCTGGTATATATATTTATGCATTAACCATTGCAAAATGATTGCTTATTTTTCTCTTGACCAGTTTGTGAGCAATAGAGGGTATGGTTTGGCAGGCTGTTGGTGGGCACTTGTAGCCTTTCATTGTGTAAGACTAATATCTTCAACACTATTATGCAACCTTTTTGTTTCTTTAATCTCTGTCTATCCAACGACTCTAAACCCCTTACATATAAGAATATATATAAGCTACCAGAAACTCTGCTGAATTTTCTTGCAACCTCATCAAGTGCTCTAAATTTTCAGGGCCGATTTTTCCTTGCTCTTCAACGTCTTCTGTCTCAAAATGGCATGCTTCAGTCTGAAGACTTGAGCCGGTATAATGTGGGGAACCTCAAAGCTGCTTAGATTCATAATCTGCATATAAAAACAAATTATTTAAATGATAATAGAAATTTTTGAAGTTTGGATGGGTGCAAAATTCATGATTATAGGTTGTACCCAATTAGTTAATTATTAGGAATTGGAAAATGAAGTCTCACTGCTTTTTCCATGCCTCACTCAATGAGAGGCTAACAGCATGAGGGAGGCAGTTTGAGTGTAACTTGTTATAGTTGTTTTACACTATTCACAATAAAGTTGTTCAGTGTTGAATTAAAATGTAAAATGAATTTAAATATGCCTCAAATCAAAGCTGTTTAGTTTAGGAATCATAAAGAAAAATGGCAACATCATGATCTTGGTAAGGATCAAAATTCATTTTCCGGTGTTACTTTTATTACCATTTATCTAAAAAATGAGGTAGCTAGGCACCACTCTTTTATCTGCAACAAGGCTTAAAGCACGAGGGAGGTACAGCCTCAAGATCCCATATGCAGGCAATGTTGGCATCAAGAAAGCATTTCGAAGCAGCTGCTGGTTCTCTTTTGATCAGTTGTTGTAATTGTTTGTACCTTACAAGATAGTCCTATAGGATAAGTAATTCAAGGTTCAAATTATCACACAACCATCCAATTGCTCCAAATTTTTATACCATGGGAAAGCATCTTATTCAAATGAATCAGATGGTATCAATTTATGGAATTATAAATGGGTCTTGTCATTCCCACTATATGAGCTCATATCTTATGGCCTGAAAAGAGCCATGATTGGAATCTTAAAATCAGCCATTTTGTAACTCATAACTCATTCAGTTATTGAATTATGTAAAGTTGTTTTCAAGGAACTATCTCAAAAAATTGCTTTCATGAATTTGTTTGGGGAACATGAAAGACCGCATCTATTCATACCCCTAAATTGCTCACCACCACTATAATTCAACTTTTTTCTTTAAATAAAAGAATTAAAAATTTAAAAATTTGTGAATTGGGAATTGGGAATTGGGAAATGTGAGGGAAGGAAATTTGTATTTATCGGCAAAATTGACTTTTAAAATTAATAAAAGATAAGGGAAGTATGGAAAGTAAATTGGCGGGTATGAAAATAAATTCACGCCATCAAATAGTGGCATATCATTTAGTTACGAACTTACGAGCAAAAAAAAAACTAGAGCTTCTAATTCGCCAACACCCATCCTCCACGTGGCCCCACCCCATTCTACTTGGATTTTCTTTCCTTTTTTGGCTGTTCCATTCGATTTGGATTCAAAAGTATATAAACCACTCACCTTCGACTCTCCTGCCGTCCTCTCCCTTTTCCCTGTTTTTCTCCCCCATTCTCCTGGAAGATTAAAAAATGCAAACCAAAACCCTAACAATTCATCCTCCTCTTCACTTCCGTCTCCTCCAAAACCTAAACCACAACTCTCTTTCTCAACCTTCACTCTTCTTCAGTAATCCACCTCTCTCTTTCACTCCACGCTTTAATCATACAGTAAGCATTCCAAAACTACGCTTCTCCACGCCAAATCCAATAAGACATCGTAATCGGCTCGTAACCGCTTGCATTGGTGAAACCTTCGACGATAGCCCCGGAATTCGTAGCAGCGGAGATGATGGGAACGATGCTTCGGCGTTGGAGGTTGTGGAGGTTAATCGAGAAGATTTGGAGAGTGAGAGTCCGCCGAGTATATGGAATCAAATGAAGGAGATTGCAGTGTTTACGGGACCTGCTACCGGGCTCTGGCTTTGTGGGCCGCTTATGAGTCTCATCGACACCGTTGTGATTGGTCAGGGAAGCTCTATTGAGCTTGCTGCTTTAGGTACTTCAACTTCCAAGTTCAAGTGTACTTTTGGTTTTTTTTTAAATGGTTGGTTTTTAGCTGAGCTCTGTTTACTATTTTCTGTGCAGGCCCTGGAACTGTCTTGTGTGATTATATGAGCTATGTGTTTATGTTCCTTTCTATCGCAACTTCAAACATGGTTGCCACTTCGCTTGCGAGACGGGTTAGTTCCTCTTAGAAGCTTGGATAAATATGGCATGCTCTTGTTGACAAGAAAATGAGTCAGACATTTCATGTTTTGGGTATTTTTGTGTCATATTGATTCACAATTTTCTTAGGCAATCTAATGCAACTTGCAAGGAATTAAAAAGTTTTATTACGAGTTTGTATTATGTATTAGTGCGAATAGCGCCAATTGTCCTGTAGGATGCCAATTATTGGTATAAAAGTCAATACACTTTATTCCATCCGATGCGTAGTGAGGCAGCACAATGTAATGAATGTGAAGCTACCATTGATTCCAAAGGTTAAAGTTGTCGGGACCAGGCCCAAGAATATTTTTTAAGCCAAACACAAAACATACTAACACTTTACACTAAGGACTGTACACTAACAGCAAAACAATTGGGGGCCTCTGCGTGCAGAACCATAGGTTGAGCCTAACACAACACACACTTAACAATAGGAGATGTCAAGATTTATATGGTTTAGGCCATTGTTCAAGCTTTTTGTTGAACCATGGCTTTGGTTCTTTATAGGAAAGTCATTAGAAGACATCTCTAATAGCATATATATAATGATGACTCATGTTGCATGTGATCATGGCATGAGTTTTGTTATGTGTCTTGTTCACCTGTATTTTTAGATATTTATACTGTCAGTGTGTAAATTTGTTATCACTACATGCTACACTAAATGATTTGGTATAAAACCATGCTCTTCTAAGATTTTTATTTTATTTTATTCTTCTATTCTTCTATTCTCTATAATTCTGATTCTTGTGTTGGATCATCTCCTACTTTAATCACTATTTCCATGATTTTTGTATTTTTTTTCTTTGAATTATTTAGTATTGGTGCAGGATAAAAATGAAGTGCAGCATCAGATATCTATCTTGCTCTTTATTGGATTTTCTTGTGGAATCTTTATGCTTTTATTTACAAGATTCTTCGGTTCATGGGCACTAACTGGTAATAAGGACTGGTACATATTTTTAATATCTTTACATTACATAAAGATACAGTGCTTGTTTCTTTTTTTTTTAAATTAATTCATTTTAGAAAAAGTAGATAATAAGAGTTTTCAGAGTATAAAAGTAGCATAGAGGATTAATCACTTGTGCAATATTCTGGCTTTTCAGCTTTTACTGGATCAAAGAATGTGGATATTATTCCTGCAGCAAATACTTACGTTCAGGTGTCCTTCCATTGTTTTTTTTTTTTCGTGATCATTCATGTGCTTTTTTCTTTAATAAAAAACTGTTGGTTGATTGAAGCATTTTCTTTGTATTTGTTCATTTAGTTTCATATCTTTTGCTCTTAGTCATTAGAAGGTTGGATATACTTGAGTGTTCTGTTTATGCATATATGGACACTTGAGAATGATATTTGTGGTAGCCTTTGCATTAGCTTATGAAGAATATTTGACACAAGAGGTCTTGTTTTTTTTGGGTAATTTTCATTGTTCATATTTATCATATGGAAAGCCTTATATTGTAGTATATTCATGTGAAAGGATACAAGTGAAGTTCAAAATAATGTTTCTGCAACATTAATTTGTGCTCTAAAAACTAAGTGATTACTTAATAACGTCTCATTAGTAGGTGGAACTCAAGCTGAACCTTTTCTTGCTTGCTATGAATATCTTTCTACTTCATGTTCTTCTACGACCAGTAGAAGAATCCCTGTCTTGATTCCTTTTAAATGACTTTGTAATTGAACAGAATATTTTCTTTTGATAGATACGAGGATTGGCATGGCCTGCACTTCTCGTTGGCTGGGTTTCTCAGAGTGCAAGGTTACTATATCTTTTCCCATGCATGTCTTATCTACATCATAAATTTCTAACCTTTTGAAGATATAGAAGAATAGAAGCCCTTGTCGTCCTCTTTGTTCAACATAATTAGCAGTTCTCTACATACTGTATATTGTAAAGCCTTAATATCTTTTGAACACAGGGGATATTGATTCTATTGGGTGAAAAGAATATACTGTCAGAGAAAGAAAGTTTGGCACCATGGCTTTGTAAAATCAAATCCTACTAAGTAAATATAAATGAATATTTGAATTTACAAGCCAAAAACAAGTATGAAACAAGCATTCTTATTTTGACTCTTCTTTTGGCCAGAATTGTTATTTTGACTTTAATCACTTATGTATTGCCTAAGGGAAAGTAATCTCTGGCAGGAATTTTTAAATGCTGAGGTTAATGAGATTCTGAGCAGCTGCTACTTCATGTTCATACTCTGATATTCTCAATCTGTTTCCCAGTCTTGGCATGAAAGATTCTTGGGGTCCTTTGAAGGCCTTGGCTGTAGCCAGTGCTATCAATGGTGTTGGTGATGTACTTCTGTGCAGCATTTTAGGCTATGGTATTGCGGGTGCAGCGTGGGCAACAATGGTGTCACAGGTATGCTGGACACGCACATATATATATATATGCACATATATATATTAATTCCTTTCCACTACTATTTGATTAGTATAGTTTTAGGTAGTTGCAGGATATATGATGATTGAAGCTCTGAACAAGAAAGGATACAATGGCTATGCCATCTCTGTTCCCTCGCTTAAGGAACTTCTAACAGTATTTGGCCTTGCTGCTCCAGTATTTGTGACATTGATGTCGAAGGTACAATTTACTCAATTTTATCTCTTTAACTAGTCTTATGCGATTGTTTCATCATTCATTGTTCCATCTTCAACATTTTCAATACTCTTACACTCCCCCTAAAAATTGATAAGGGATCAAGAACCAAAATTCTAAATTCTCGATGCTGATGCTCTCCTGAAGAATGACTAGAAATATTACTCTCTACTTTAACAACTTAGGTAGCATGTGACTACAAACTGGATGGCATTATGTGTCTTCACAACACAAAGACATCATGTGTCTTCACGAAATGACCAGGCTGGCATCACGTGCCTCACCAATTCAACAACTTCTGCATTTTGTGCCTACAAATTGGATAGCATCATGTGCCTCCACAAACCAAAGATATCAGATGTCTTCACAAAAGTACTGTGCAACCAAGTAAAGGAAACAAGGGTGACTACTACTAACAACCAACAATTACATAATCTGACCTTGAGAGGAGAACTAGTTTTGTACAGGGATCACGATGGGAAACACATAAAAGAAGAAATATTGATGATGAGAAAGCTAGACAACTAAGTGTAAAAGGCAATAAGAAACGATGAAGGATGTATGGCGGTTACTATGAGTGGTGAACAAACATTTAGACCAACTAAAAAGAGAGACAATGGTGAAATATTTTTTTTTTTAAGTAAAAACTTTGAGGAACAATATGACAACATATATATAACATAGAAAAGTCCATGTGGAAAGGTAAACTTTTTTTCATTAAGAAGATCTGGTCTCAGAATCAATGCTTTGACACCATGTTAAGAAGAAAGGGAGAAAATTAGATGCTTTAATCATAATCTTAAAAGATTTAAAAGAATATGACCCTAATAATGATAGCAAACTAAATAACAACTAAGTCTCTTAATTTGGAAAACTAGATCAGTCCTAATCACATTAGTAAACCAAATATTCTAACTAACTTGTAATCCTAATTAAAATATCTTGTTTGTTCTCTAATAGAGACATTGTGATGCATAGGTGGCTTTCTACTCTCTCCTTGTATATTTTGCGTCATCTATGGGAACGAATACCATGGCTGCTCACCAGGTTAGTTTGGTCAAACTTGTCATGTTGGGCTTTTTTTGTTATGGTTATTAATGCATTGATGACTTACCATTTACTCCAGGTCATGATTCAAACATTCTGCATGTGTACGGTGTGGGGTGAACCTCTCTCTCAAACTGCGCAATCATTTATTCCTGAGTTTATATATGGAGTAAATCGTAGTTTAGCAAAGGTTTGTCACACTCAAAATTTTATAGATATGATAGCATATGACTTTTAATCTTTGTTGTATTGGTTTAGATTTGAAGAGTTGTCATGTGTTATTTTTTGTGGGCTAATAAACTATATAGAATACTCCCCTTTCAATGAATATGATGTAGATTATTCCTATTTAGAACCTGTATCTATAAACTATACTGATCTTGATTTGTTCATTGTCTTCTGAAATTTTTTTATGGAACAGGCTCGAATGCTGCTGAAGTCACTTGTCATCATTGGAGCTATACTTGGTTTGGTATTAGGAATTTTTGGAACATGTGTTCCATGGTTGCTTCCAAATATCTTCACACCTGATCAGAAGATCATACAGGAGGTCGGTTCTTTCTTTTTGAAACTCTTTAAGCCTTCCTGATTTCTACTTCTGTTGTTGCCAGTTAAGTACAAGTGGTTTGGTGGTATCTTGATCAAGGGATTGGGTTGTATTTCTTCTTTGCAAGTTGCCTCGATCATTCTATATATGTAGCTTTCCACCAAACCACATGGCATAAGTGGTTGCGACAACTGCTTTTAAACTGAATCATCACCTTTTAGTTTTCCAATTGTATTAAACTGTTGAGCTCCATATATATTGATTACTGACCCATGGCATCCGTTGATCATTGAAAGTTGTAATAACTGTTAAAGAAGGTTCCACCAATATAATTCTTGTTGATATTCATTATGTGTTAATGCAGATGCATAAAGTGCTGATTCCATATTTTCTTGCATTAGCTGTAACGCCCCCCACTCACAGCCTTGAGGGAACATTGCTGGTATGTTGATCTTGTCTTCAGTGATGATCTTTCTCATTTTCTTATTGTAAACCATTTCCTTGCATATCTTGTGCCTGTCTTTAGACCAAAGATTGATGAAAACTGAGTCCTGCATGTGTAGCGTTTCCAGTGGAAATAATGAGCAGTTCATCCTGTTTTTGAATGTCAATGTAGGCTCTCTTGGGAGGGTTTTAATAAATCTAATATATATACAAAAATATGTTTCTAATTCTCTGTGGCATGGTAAACAGTCTGATGGACGTTCCTTGGGATTTGTCTTATCTTCATGAAATATGGACTAGTTGCTAGGGGGAGGTATTAATATTACATATTCCTTGGTTTAAATAAATACATAAGCCTCTTGAGATGCATATATCCAAATCTCATGACTGTCTTAGGTGTTTGGGAACTTCTGTATGCTTCGAGTATTCCTTAATTATTTTTGTATCTGAAATTCGATGTACTTAAAAAGATTATTTTTACTAATCTTGGGTTACTTTTTGATTATCCAAGTTCCAAATTGAAGACACTCTCATGACTGATATGATTTGGATTTCAAACTTGCACACACCTTTTGTTCTTGATCTTAGATATTTACTATAGATCTCTCTTTTACATCATAGGCACAAACTTTTTCACTAGAATCAATATTTTGTTTTCTTCAGGCCGGAAGGGATCTGAGATTTATTAGTCTGTCAATGAGTGGATGCTTCTCTTTAGGAGCACTTCTATTGCTGGTAAGATCTGTTCTAATTTTTCTGGTATCTACTTGAAGAGTTATCCAGTTACTGGTTCTTTACACACTACCCTTCCAATTTTCATTTTTTTGTTTTACCAGCTTGTGAACAGTAGGGGATATGGTTTAGCAGGCTGTTGGTGGGCACTGGCAGCATTCCAATGGGTAAGACCAACATCTCTGTGGCTTTACATGTCTAAATATTACCCATTTGAACTTATCTGAATACAAGCTTTCATTCTTAGACTCGGCTTTTCGTCTCTCTCCGACGACTTATATCCCCCGACGGCATACTCTACTCTGAAGATATGAGCCGATACAATTTGAAAAAACTCGAAGCAGCTATTTAGTTTAGTATGAGTAAAAGGATCAAATTCCGTTATTGTATGTGCAAAAAGTGCTTTCAAAAGCACTGTTCTTGCGTCTCGAAAAAGAATGAAAGCGGTTCTTGAAGATCCAAAGAGCGAATGGAAGCAACTGTATCTCTTTGATCAATTTGTTGAACTTTTTCTGTAGACAGAAGAAGAGAACTTCAATCAAACTGATTTTTTTTTTGCCGACAATAATAAATCGCAATATTTCTGGGATTCTGGTACTCTAGAAAGAGAAAATTTTCTCGTTTGCTAAGTGACACCGACACCATTTCAGTCCAATCAAATTGATTTTTTTTTTTTTTTTGCGGACAATAATAAATCGCAATATTTCTGGGATTCTGGTGCTCTAGAAAGAGAGACAATTTTCTGGTTTGCTAAGTGACACCGACACCATTTCAGTCCAACTCACTTTCTTTTATTATTATGTTTCCCCCGTTTTGAGTTAAAAATGATTTAAAGTTCTGAAATGCACGTATCACTTCAAGAAGTAAATTTCTAATTTCTGGATACTGGATACTAGGGAGGAGAAGTACAAGTAAAACTGCATATGCAGATTTCATCCTTGTGATTCCAAACAAGCATGATACAAGCAGCAACAACAGCATCAAAACTCCAAGCACCTCTCTAAAGCTACTCAACTCATGAACTTGCATCCTAAGTTCGTCAAACATGTTGATTTTGGTCACTGATGCCAGCCCTGTGCACCGCCCTCTGTCAGCAAGATCCCAAGTTTATTTTCAGTTTAAAATTGACTTTGCAACAAAAATTCCACAGTATCCACACACATGCATAGCTTTGAAGGTAGATGTAAGAACAACTTACACCAGAAAATTCTCAACACAGTTAACAGAATAATATTACCGTAATGTAATAGGAATTTAGACCCTGCTTCTTCCTCGCCTATCACGCCCATACGTCCTTAGTCTTTCTCCTTTTTTCTGCAATTCCATTAATAATTTGGGTTTCGATGCCTGCTTTTTTCTTACATATACCTTCCGAGCCAGCAGCTTTTTCTCCTCCGCTTTCAACTTTGTGAGGCTGGGTCTGTAAAGAATCACTGTCCTACCAATTTGACCAACAACAACTGAACCAGTTGCTTCTGCCAATTGTGACACCGCATCCTCTAGCTCCCCTGGACATGTCCCATGTATTTTAACCTGTTCACAGAATTCAAGTTAGCTATGTGCATTAGGCTAAGCACACCAACTATATTTCAGTTATTTACAGTTAATTGGTAGAACTACAACAAAGAGAGAAAACAGTATGTCACACAAAAATGAAATAAAGACAATAACAACAGCAGAACTCATCTTACATGAGCTACTCCTCGTGCTAAATCTTACCTTCCTTTGGAGAGTTGTTAGGGAGTTTTCCATTTAAGAATTTATGACAATTACATGAACACACATTCAAAAACAAGATGAAAAAATGATCTAAACCACAGTGTATGCTACAAACATCATAAATCTATAAACTCTAGTACAAGATTTCTCTTCTAAAATGGACTAAATGATTGTAAGGGAAGCTTATGAGTTATGCATCGTGAAGAACGATAACTCAATTAAATCATCTCAAGTTATCCCTGATCCTCAAATAACGTTGGTCCACTAAACAGATTTTTCGCTGCTGTTCAATCATATTTAAAATGATATTACTTTTCTCAATAACCATACATTAAATAAATATCACACCGATCCTCAAAAACTGCTATGGAGCCTAGAATGGTGACTTATTTTACCAGAAGACAACATGTTTTAAAGAGTGGTAGCTTGTAAATTAGCATCATCTTGGATACTAGACAGTTACCATCCTGGTCCCTCTTCAACAACCCAAACAACCATCTCATGAGGTAACAACACATGTTTAGCAAGTAATTGGGCAACCCTATTAGAATGGTGACTTAGATCAAATCAATTTGAGATTTCAAAATTCATTTACCAAAAGCCATTAATACAGTAATACTAGATATTCAAAGAGAAACAAAGCTATGACATATGCATTTCACAACCATTGGAATCAACAATCTTGTATTTTCTAAATGCAGAAACCAAAAAGGCAAAACATTTGTATAACAGAAAAGAAAAGAAAAAAAGCAAAAGAAATTGAATTATCTTGAATCCATTTCTATGACAAATCCAAGAAAATGCAACTTGCAGAGGAGAAGCGCTCATCAATAATAGCACAGAAATTTCAGACCAGCAAAACAAAAATCCGTCAATTTGACATAAACCCTTAAACCCAACTGGGGGTAATAACCGAGCCACCAAAAATTTAAAAATAAAAATAAAAAATGTAATTAACAAACCAGCAAATACCTTGAGAAGCTCGTTGGACTCCAGGTTCTCTATAAAAGAAGCTGCAACACTGGGAGTAACACCGGACTTGCCCACCAACTGGGACTTGAGCTTCTTCCCCAAGCTGTGAGCATAGGACGCAAGTTCCTTCTTTTCCTTCACTGTAAGGTTGGGTAGCTCGATCCCATCTCTCTTCAACTTCAAAGAAGACTCCAAACCCAATTGGGCATCCTCTTTCCCATTCAAGTTCTCAATGTCAATCTCAGTTTCCTCACCAGTATCACCATCATTACCATCATCTTCTTGAATTTGAAGCTCTCGGATTTCCTCTTGATCTGGTAGAGAGGCTTTGGTGGCAGAGAGGGAGAGTGTGGGAGAGTAGCAGAAAAGGAGAGGACGAGAGGGGCGGAAAGGAAGGGAAGAGGACAGAATTGCGCGGCGTGGGATGTGGAGGTGTTTGGATGGAGAGATAGTGGTGGTGGCGGTGGTGGAGATGAAAAGGGGTTTGAAGAGAAGGGAGAGAGAAGAAGGTGGTGGTCGGCGGTGGAGGAGGCGGTGTAGACGATGAGAGGTTGGGGCTCCTACCGCTGTTGCTGCCATTTTGCTTTTGCTGCTACTTCTTATCAGGATTTTATTGTTATTGAATAAATATTTGTGTTTTTTGTCCAAAATTCCAAATAGACTTTTTATTATTATTATTATTTTTTGCCAAAGGACTTTGTTTTATATTTTGATGATAGAATCATAGAATCTTTTTTTTTTTCTTTGACCACGATAGAATCATAGAATCTAACGATTGCTAAACCATGCCACATTGCCACAAAATTTACTCTTGAATTTACTATTTTAATGCATGTAAATTACAATTTACAACTAAGACCCCTGACAAGTGATAAAGACCACAATTTACAATGTCAAAGAACATGTTATTAGCTACAATCATACAACTCCAGGAAATTAATTTTGTCACAACTATTCCTAGAGGGATAGTGTTCAAACGTTGTAAGTTCGTCTCTATAACAAATAAATGAAACAAAAATAACAATCCAAAAAACACTCATAAACTCTATTGTTTAGGCAAAACTAGTCGATGATCCACCAGCAACAATGACATAATAAGCACTATAAACTCCCACAATTACAGAATTAAACATACGAAACAATATGAAAAGAGAGTGAACATCGTTCACAAAAGAGCTGCTATGTATATATATATATATATTCTTTCGCAGGGAGAGGGGTGCTCTACTGCTCTCTTAAAAAAGTTCACTTTCTTTTACAAAAATGTGGCCATCCATAAAAAATGTAAAACGTTTTTAAATGGTTTTTGATGGCTGATGGGAAATAAATAAATAGACATGTATTTATTGCAACATTTTGAACACTTTGACAGTATATGATGATGCAAAACTAGCGCAATGCCTAAAGAAGAAAAATGTCATGATTACAAGACAAGATTGAGTTGTGACAGACATCAAACAGCGCCGACTCAACGTGAATGGTGAAGACTCACTGAGTTGCCAAGCCACCCATGCGGGCCATGCGGGCCATGAGGGCCATGACCTATATATCTAATATTGCAGAAAAGAAAATATTGATCAATAATATTAACCCCCAATAAGAAGAGCTGCGTAGTGTTCAAACACCCCTACCTACCTCAATAGCTTAGTAGCTTACAGACACTCAAATTACACTTCATGCAGTGCCTTGTGGATGGGATAAAATCTTCAGCCCCTACATGTACAAACAATAACATAACCCACTCTGCAGCCATCACAGCCATCACAGCCAAACGAAAACCCTAAACCAAACGAAAGCCAGGGTACATTATCACTTTAAACAACTAGTAATTAATAACAATCTGACGAGAGAGATATGGTAGGGCCCACAAGTGCAATCATGACTCATTATGCATTGTGCATGGCTGATATGACAATTAGCCGATCATGCAGCAAAATTGGAGTTTGGTGAGTAAACCATCAAATAAGTTTTAATTTGTGGGGTCAAAGTGTCAATCGATTCAGAACATAAATTGAGAAGGGCAATGCATAGGTCCTCCACCCTTTAAACACAAAAAAAAAAAAAAATCAATTTTTGATTCTACTGACTATGGAATTATTTTAAATTTAGAATTAATTATTAAAAATTATTTTTTATAAAAAAATTAAATCAATAAAAAATTATATAAAATGGTAATTTTACAATTTTGAAGAAGACAAATCAAGAGGCTGAACTTTGGAAACCCGAAAGATAAAGAAAGCTAAAACCATATATCATACATGAACGTACAAATCAAAATCTTTTCTATTTTCACTGGAGAGAGAAGCTTTTGGGCTAGCTGTTGGAATTATGTCAAATCTTAACTTTCGCCCCAAAATCGGGGCTAGCTGGCAACGTTGACCATTTGTCCATTTTGCTCCTACCTTCGCAACATTCACTGGAATTAACAAGTGTATCTCCTACGTACATACTCACAGTCGCAGTGAGTAAAGTAAAAAGCAGAACAACAACAAATGGTCATTGCTCTGATTCACCAATTATGGAAAGGCGTTTGTAAAGCTACCACTGCATTTGCATAACATGTCACTCACTAATAATTATAACATATATCTGAATTAAAAACAAACATACAACTATACAAGATAGATTATATCGATCAATCAGATCAAGCCATTCCTTCATCACTAATATCAACACGCACAAAGCTAAGGAAAAGAGAAGATCAGGGCCGTTCAAATATATCCACATCTGGAGGGTGGAACTCACCACCTGGACATCATGACCATGATGAAGTCCAGCTGCCAAGCTCCACCCCACAACGTACTGCATGCTTGGCCTCCTCATCATCTTCATCACAGTTCACACGTTTTGGTTTGTGCTCTCCCTACACTAGAAGTCTAGAACCTACCTAGCCAGTAAGGTACACTAGATCATATCCCTAAACCAAACCAAAGAAGAAACATGCATGTTGATCGAGGAGACCAACCAAACCAAGGAGCTAACTAGCTACTAAGTAATTAACCTACGAGACAAACCAGATTGAAGTGGGGCCCACGTAGTGATACATGCGTATAATCCATGGAAGCTAATATGTATATATATGCTTATTGTCACCTCAACTGCATGCATGGTCTAGTGATCATGGTGATGCTGCATTGCGGACATGGCCGCCGGTACTACTGCACATGCGTCTGCCAACCGTTCTCTGCTCCACCACCTTCTCCGAACCGTCCCGCGCGGGGCTGAAGCACACCGGCAGCACCTCCTCCGACTCGCACGGAAACCCCATGTTTTCGAAGTGCTCCTCCAATTCTTTTTTGCCCTACATTTAATTCATCAATTATTTAAATTTCCTAGCTAATACTAGTTAATTACTTCAAATCCAAATTCAATTAACCAATCAAAACTTAAATTCGCATGTACGTTATTGCATGAGTACACGCTCACATATATGGGAATGGGAAATATATATATATACCTGGATTTTAGCGTAGGCAATTTCACGAATCTTGGTAGATTGGAAAAGGTTCCACATCTCGCGGTGACATGCAAGAAAAAATTTCCACACTGCCTTTGGGTTCGTGAAGTTAACAAAAGCATATCCCTTATTATGCCCAGTCCTGCATATATTTATAAGTTTATAACTAATTAATATATATATATATATATGATATATCCATCTCATAAAGTTTAGAACAATACTAATTAACAGTGATCGGTCTTGAGTCATTAATTAATTAATTAGCTGAAAACCTAATTAAAAGGCAGACATGCATCGATTGAAATGAAGTAGGCTAGTCTAAGTGTACATACTGAAAATCAATAGGCAGATAGAGGAAATCAAAAGCCGACGACGACGTCGTGTCATCATCATTTCGATCTCCTGCTGCACCAGATTTGCGGTTCTCCACCAGGCAGTGGTTGTCAAGAAACGCCACCAACAAATCACGACTTCGATTTACACAACCAAAAACATTAATTAACTTTTAGAACCCCACATCATCATCAACAGCATGTAGTAAGATGACCCCAAAATTTTTTTTTTTTTTAACTTGAGCTCCCAATTAAAACCGCAATACCCAAGATAGAAAAAAGTTGATTAGAAGATTGATGTACAAAAATTAACTACACTACACCATAAATTAATTAAAAGTTAAAACAAAGATTGATTTAATAAACATACTTGTACTTATTGGGTATGTTCCTGATCATCACAGTGGTATTGTTCCCATCACGCACAACAGGCAGTACTTCCGAGTATCTCTTCATCATCTTCTTCCTCCAATAATTACAAGATTTCACATTACGATGATGATCATCGTGATTTTCATTTCCCTCGCACTTGTTCAAGTTCCTCTCCACAGAATTATTAGTACAAGAAGCTTCTTTGCCAAGCATTGGCCGCCAGTGCTTTCTCCGCTGCTGCCACCTGTCCCCTCTTTTGTTTCCAGCACGACGTCGTCTATTGGATACCGCGTTTGGGTTTCTGGGTCCGTGGGTTTTGTGCTCGGGTGGGATGGGGAATGTGTTTGGGTTTGGGTTTGGGTTTGAGTATCTGCAAATGGGTTGAGAGAGTGTTTGGAGTTTGGGGAAGTAGTGGGGTTGCAGGTGAGGGTTCACCGGAGGAGATGGTAGGGGTGCGAAGTATGTGCTTACTTGGTTGCGGGGGAAGTACTCGGCTGCTTTTGGGTTCAAACCCTTTAGACCTTGTCTTGCAGCCATGGAAACAAGGACTGAAAACCTTTTAGAGAGAGAGAGGGAGAGGGGAGGTTTTGTTGAGGGCAAGGAAGGCTTCTGTCTGAAGGGGTTTTACTTTTTTTGTTGGTGATGTGGGTGGGTTTCTGCTACTGTCACCCGCAGTAAGACACAGCTGGATACTGCCCTTCCTTTCTGAGCTTCTCTTATTTATTTCTTTATTTTTTGACAAGTGCCACTCTAATTTATTTTCTGAGCTTCTCTTTTTTTTATTTTTATGGCATAATCTATGATTCTCTCTTCATCTAAATTATTTCACTTATTTCATCACATGATTGGTAAATTTATCTTTTTAGTAATAAATTTATCACTTTTTACGTAAAATAGTTGGCCTCTATAACCCATCATGCCAGGAATATGTGATAAAATTTTAACGGCAATTTCATAAAATGAGTGAGAGTAAAAATATATTGAATCAAAAGTGGGAAAAGATTATGAATCTTATGTGTGCTGGGTGGTAGGACATGGTAGCTAGGTTTGCAGTTTGAAGAAGACAAAGAGGCTCAACTTTTGAGTTTTGGATCGCAGAAAAGGAAAAAGAAAAAAATAAATTCACATACCACGACCCAGCACACAACGAGAAATAAAGAATCTAAGAGACATTACACCCACCCAACACACAATGAGAGATAACGAAACAAGAAACAAAGAATCAAAGAGATATCAAACCCACCCAAAACAAAATGAGGACAGGCATTCAATCTTACTCTTACTCTTAATCTTTACTTAAGAGTAGCGAGCAAAAGGCAAAGCAAGCAAAAGTGGTTAATTGCTCAGCATTCACCAATTGGGGAATGGAAAATGGAGTACCTTTAACTCAAATTAGACCCAATGGAGGTTTTATAAGCTACCTTAGCGTAACTTTGCAGCCATTAAACTACTAATTACAACATCAGAATTAACTCTGCAATTATTTCACTAGTAATGACCATTTGGTCCAGCGGAAGGGCACCTACTATGGAATTTCTCAGCAAAATGCTCAGTTGCTCAGGCATTCACCAATTATGGAATTGGAGAACCTTTGTTTAATTGGACTGGACCCAATTATTAAAAGCCAAGAACAATGCATCTGAAATAAAAACATACAAGGGAAATTGATATCAGAGCCATTCATAGTGTCAACCCATTGACTAGGAAAACAGATAGAAAATCAGGGCCATCCATCCAGAGGGTGGAACCCACCACCTGGACATCATAACCGAGCATGATGATCACAAGGTGCCAAGCTCCACCCCCACTATTGCTCCGGCCTGATCTTCATTCCCACTTCACACGTGCGTGCACGCTTTCATCACGTGCGCAGTCTACATCACAACCTAGCTATTACATACACTCAATATCTAAACCTAGACACATCATGAGGATGTAAAGACCAACCAAACCAAATGTAAAAGCATTAGGGTCCTCTACTAAGTACATTTACTAGTGAACTATGTGACCAGAGTGATGAGGGCGGAGGGGCCCACATATACAATCACCTCAACGATGATCACAATCCTCATGCAAGTAGTCCATTGAGGAAGACATTGCCGGTAGCACCGCCGATGCATCTCCCAACCGTCATCTGCTCTTCCACCTTCTTCTTCGAACCGTCGCGGGCGGGGCTGAAGCACACCGGCAGCACCTCCTCCGACTCACACGGAAACCCCATGTTCTCGAAGTGCTTCACCAATTCATTCTTTCCCTAAATAGTAATAATTTCATTCATCAATTAATTACCCAGTATTAGTTACGCACTCCAAAATCCAAATTCAATTAACTAATTAAAATTTAAAACCCAAATTCCCAATTGCATTAATGTCTATATATATACCTGGATTTTGGCACAGGCTATCTTGCATATCTTGGTGGACTGAAAGAGGTCCCACGTGTGGTAGTGAGCCGCCAGATAAAACTTCCAGAC
Source organism: Purshia tridentata (assembly GCA_003254885.1). Taxonomy (NCBI): domain Eukaryota; kingdom Viridiplantae; phylum Streptophyta; class Magnoliopsida; order Rosales; family Rosaceae; genus Purshia; species Purshia tridentata. The sequence goes on along the minus strand of QANT01009195.1, from coordinate 2,353 downwards.
CGCCTCTGGGCTCGTGAAGTTCACAAATGCATACCCCTTATTGAAACCAGTTCTGCATATATATCATAATTAAGAGTGTACAATATTAATTAACAATGATTTTAATTCATTAATTCATCGATTGACTGAAAACCCAAAAGGCAGCAGACATTCATCGGGAACGTGAAGTAGTAATTAAGTACATACTGGAAATCTATAGGCAGATAGAGGAAATCAAAGGCCGATGACGTCATATGATCACCTCCTTCTTCACCAGATTTGCGATTCTCCGCCTGACAATGGTTGTCAAGGAACTCCACCAGCAAACCACGACTTTAATTTAATGCAACCCAGAAACACAAAAAGGAAAAATTAATTTTAATCAATCAATATGAGAAGCTAGCAATAAAAGAGAAAGAACATAAACACATCAACAGACTCAACCCTCGATCAAAATCCCAATACCCAAATTGAAAAAAAAAAAACCACACATGCAAAAATTACCTAAAACCCATATGATGATGATGATGATGATGATGATCAAGAACAAACCCATATTATACAAATAAGTAATTAAAGAAAGAAACTAAAGAATACAGGAGATGAAGCTAGATTGAATATCTAATGTACATACTTGTACTTGTTGGGTATGTTCCTGATCATGACAGTGGTTCTATTCCCATCACGTACCACAGGCAACACATCCGAGTACCTCTTGCTCATCTTCTTGCCCCGAAATTTCAAAAGTTTGACACTATCATCATCATCATCATCATTCGCACTTGGCTCGTTCTTGCTCAAATTTCTCACCACATCATCAGTATTATTATTAGTACTACTTGAAGTAGAAGTAGTAGTACAAGAACCTTTGCCGACCATTGGCCTCCATTCCCTCCTCTGCTGCCGCCACGTGTCCTTTCTGTAGTTTCCACCGCCACGACGCCCTCCACTACGACGTCGTCCGTGACCAAACCGACTGGAGAAGACCCTCGGCGGCGCCACAGCATGTGGGTTGGGTTCATGGGTATTCTGCGAAGGTGGGTCGGGTTGTTCGAAGCTGTGGAATGGGTTTGATGAGTAAGTGCAGATGGGTGGTGGTTGTGAAAAGTGTTGTTGAAGATGATCAAGATTGGAGGGGAAGTAGAAGGGTTGCAGGTTAGGGTTCACCAGAGGCGGCGGTAGGAGTGCGTAGTAGGTGATTATTTGGTTGACGGGTAAGAACTCAGCTGCGTTTGGGTTCAAACCCTTCAGACTTTTTCTTTCTGCAACAGCCATGGAGAGAAAGTTGAAACCTTGAGAGAGAAACAGAGAAAGAAATGGTTAGGGCGAGGAAGGCTTGTCTGTCTGAAGGGGTTTTGGACCCTTAATTGGGTTTCTTGGTGAGGTGGGGTTTTGCTACTCTCACCCGCAGTAACACACAGCTGGATACTGATCGACAATTTGGGAGCGACATTAAGCAATGCGTGCACTTTGTTTTTCTTAGCGTGACACTTGGGCTCTATGTGTGATAAACTTGTATCAATTCATTTTTGTAAGGAAATGATATATACAAATTACACTACAGCCTTCACCCTCATGTGCTCACGGAGTGGAAAGTGGTATACTTTTGTAATGCAAATAAAATCTCTAGTTTTATTGAGCTATTAATGATTAATTATGAAGCATAATATATGATTCTCTCTTTTCTAAACTAATTCTACTCATCTAACAAGGCAAAAAAAGCCATATTGATCATGAGATGAGACGGATGCAAGCCAGACTTTGAACCCAAGAAAAAATGAGATCAGTTTTTAAGTTCTTTGAACCCATTTAAGTTTAGAGGTCATTTAAGTTTATATATTCTCTGCGTATCATATGTATCAAAGATATATTTTTACTATGAATACAATATTAACACAAAATAATATGTGTAAATTTCTTAAATACCTCGGATTTTTTTTAAGTTCCTTTTTTATATCCAAAAGAAAAAGATGACTTTATTTATGGAATATGTGTTCTGCAAACTCCGGCACATCATTTCCCAATTAATGTGTTTCATAAATCCCATCACACTAAAATTAGATAACAATTTTGAACTCAATGAATGTTAAATCAAGATAGACGTCTAATATGATCAAGTATTAATGGTGTATGTGGTATTAATTGAAACTTTAAATTAAGTTTTTTATATCTTGGCCACCAAAAAAAAAAACAGAAATTCAGTTGTTAAACTTGTTATATACATAAATTTTACCACACGATACTAACAAATATGATATATTGATGTGATATTATATATTTATTCAAATTATAATACATGTATAATTATTTATATTTATATAAACTGTTAACAATCTTATATATATATATATATATATCGTATTACATAGTTTAG
>QANT01009194.1:0-14106 GCA_003254885.1 Purshia tridentata | reverse complement strand
AAGGAGTTAAATTTCCGTATCCGCGGAAATTTTGACCAAATTTCGATTTCATTAGGGTTTAGACAAAAACTACGGAAATTGCTATTAAACAATGGAAAATTTAAATGAAACTTTAGCATATACTTATTTAATATATTATCTACTACATTTATAAAAAATATTGAAGGAACCAAACCATATTTTAAGTTTCATATGATATAAAATGAATATAATGCGCACTGGAGGCAAATTCTATTAAATAAAATTAATATAATAAATAAATGACATTAGTATATTCTTTATTACTTTATAATCTATACACTAAACCCTATATACCATATAATTTATATTCTATATTCTCTAAAATATAATATAGAATATTAGGATTTAGGCCTTTTAGGGTATTTATTATTATTATTTTTATATAAAAATGTATTATAAATTTAGAATTTAAAAATAACTAAACAAAACTCTAAAACCAAAAAGCCAAATCAATTCTCAAACAAAATCCTAAAGCCAAAAGGCCAAATAAAACTACAAACCCTTTTTTTTTTCCAATTGTCCAAAAACTTCCAATCCTAAACCTTTTTTATTTTTATTTTTTTTTCTCTTTTTTCTTCTTTCCTTTCTTTTTTTTTCTTTCTCTTTTCTTCTTTCCTTCCCATCTTCCACGTGCCTCTCCCTTGTTTTTTTCCTTTTTTTTCTTTTCTTCCCTTTCCTTTTGCGGCACTCCCACCAATGCCTCACTTTTTTTTTTCTGTTTTTTCTTTCCTTCCCCCATCTTCCACGTGCGTCTCTTCTTCTCTTCTTTCTTGCCTTTTTTTTTTGTTTTCTTCCCCTTCCTTTTGCAGCACTTTTCCCACCAATCTACCTCACTTTTTTTTTCTTTTTTTTCTCCCTTCCTTTCTTCTTCCTTTCTCTGCCTTTCTTCTCCCTTTCTCCAGAAATCTCCCGCAGGCCTGCCTCTCTCTTTTTTTTTCTTTTCTTTTTTTCCCTCCTTTCTTCCCATCCCCAGATCCCACTTCCCCCAGCTGAGATCCCCAGATCTCTTTTCTCTTTTCTCTCATCTTTCTCTACCCTCCTATTCATCTCATCTTTCATCTTCTCAATCTCCCAGCCCCTACCTCCGAACCCACCAACGGAAAATCAATCTCAGCCTCTTCTCCACATAAACTCAGTCCATGTTTGCCCAAATTTCGGGTTTTTCTGAAATTTCAGCGAAATGTCCGAAATTTAAACGAAAAATACATGAGGGAGTGATTTCGTTTCGACACTCTCCAAAAATGAAAATTTCGCTGAAATTTCGGCGAAATTTTCGTTGAAATTTCGGCGAAATTTTCGATATTTAACTCCTTGCAATTACTTTAGTCCTTATGGTTTGGATTTTTTCAACTTCATTGCGGTTTTTTTAATTTTTTAATCAAATCCTCTTAATTTAGATGATTATTTTAGTTCTAATCAGTTTTCACTTGCCACATATACCATATATGTTGCTAAATACCCAAACTCACCCTTCGCTTTCTAGCCTGTGCTTAGTACTAATTTTTGCTTTATGTTCTGTATGTTTCTTTTATTGTTTACTTCAATTTTGTCATATAACCAAGGTGTTAAATTTCAAAAATTTCACCGAAATTTTTCTTTTTGAGAAGGGTCGAAATTTTGGAGCCATACCATAAAAATTTCGAGTAGATTTCGAAAATTTCGCCAAAATACTCGAAATATACCGAAATTTTCGAAATTGTGATCAAACCCTAAAATCCAAAATCAAATTACACAAAATTGGCACCTCAAATCTTTGGGGAATGAAAGCTTATGGTGAGAGAAGAAAAACCCACAAAAAAATTGAATGATCGGAGCTCGAAGGTGGCCGGAATCGGCGAAAGAATCCGACGGTGGCTAGCTTTTATTTAGCAATTCCGATACACGTGGTGGCTGGCCGGCATGGAGGAAGGGTGGGAGAAGATGGCCAACGCCTGGGGGTCCCAGTGGTGGCCTTAGGTTGACCGGAAAAGGCCGGCATGGTGGCCGGAAATGAAGGTGGTGCTGCTGTGAGGGAAGAAGAAAAAAATAAAAAAAGAAAAAGGGGAAGGAAGGACTTACAAGCAGGGAGGAGAGAGGAAAGAAGAAAAAAAGAAAAAAAAGGGTGAGGTGGGCTGGGCTCTCACGGGCAGCAGGGAAAAAGTAGAGAAAAAAAGGAAGGAAAGAAAAAAAAGGAAGGAAAAGAAAAAAGGAAGGAAAAAAGAAGGAAGGAAAAAAGGAAGGGACAAAAAAAAAAGGAATGAAAGGAAAGAAAAAAATTTAGAATTGATTGGGATTTGACCGTTTAAGATATTTAAACAATTGAAAAAAAAATAGTTTGGGATTTTGTTTAGTTCTTTAGCTTTGGGTTTTATTTGGTCTTTATTTTTTAGATTTCGTTTAGTTTTTGGTTTTAGAGTTTCGTTTTGTAATTTTTAAACCCTAAACCCTTATATATTTCTATACAAAAAAGTATTTAAAAATACCCTAAAAGGCCTAAATCTCTAATATTTTATATCTTATCCTAAAAAATATAAAATATAAATAATATACTTATTTTATTTATTAATTATACTAATTTTATTTAACTATATTTGTTTTCAACGCGCATTATAATCACCTTAACACATGAAACCTATTATAAAATTTGGTCTCTTTAATATTTTTTTTATTAATATAATAGATTATATGTTAGATAAACATATAGTAAAGTTTCATTCAAAATTTCCGTATTTTAATAGTAATTTCCGTCATTTCTCTCAAAATCCTATCGAAATCGAAATTTCCGTCGAAACTTCCATCGAAAATTTCCACAAAACCGAAATTTAACTCCTTGCATATAACTCATTTATTATTCTCATCCTCAAATTTTATGTGTTACGCCACTTGTGTGTGACATCCTATTGTGACTTCATTGAGAGCTTGTTTAAATCCACCAATTCCGATCTTAATGCAAGCTTGTCATCATTTGTTTTGTTTATGATTACTGACCCCATTGCCAGTGTAATAGGAGTGCTTTGTAGAATAAATATTGTTAATATTTTTAGTTGTATGTAGAGATGATTTTAACATGGAATACAAATAATTTATTGATGAATCGAAATAGGAAAAAAAAACAAACAAAAAGAATGCACAACTTGTGTAAATATTCTCTTTTGTTTTCATTTTTTCTTCTTATTAGAGTAAGCTATGTATCACTTCATTTGTGTGTGTGTAAATTATAATTCCTTCCCACGGTTCTATTCATGGTATTTCCTGGTAAGTTGTAAGGCTGCCAAAGAGCTTGTCTTGTTGAAAATCCTCCACTTAATGGTTTTGTAAATCCTCTATAAGACCTACAATAAATATCGGGTCAGATAAATGGAATTAATTAAGAACAAGTACTCTCATAGCATAAAGGACTTAAATTCATGAAGACATTAATTACCTGAGCCGATGGTATAAGGTTATGGCAGGTAGTGTCACAAGGATATGCGCAGTCAATTTCCCTGGTTACCCTTCTTCTGCTAAAGTACCAATCACCTACTGCTTCTGCAATGGTCTGTCCAAAAACACAATCTGGATTTTAGTTACTAATTACTGAGAGTGTTATGTAACATTTTTGCGAATATAATCGGCAATTTACATGACATGGATCCTAAAAATGAGGGATTAATAATACGTACCTTATTGTGTATTCTTGGGGAGTCAACCCCAAACCATGTTTCTTGAGACTCACTTTGGCAGTGAGCAAAGCATGAGTTGATGAACATCCCAACTCTTCTTGAATACTTGTAGTATGGTCCCAAAGAATAAAGCATATCGCGCCTAAAATCTGAAATATTTTACAGATCTAATTAATCATTGCTTACTCCATAATCATGTTTGATTAAAGAGAATCATGCAAGTTGAAGAGCAACCTTGCAATACATCTAACTGCTCAGGATTGCATACTGCTGGATTCAGTTTGCAGGGATTCCAGTGTCCACGTGGATCAGCTGAAGATGGCACCAATCCATGATGGAACTGTGGAAATTCGAAGCTCTACCAATTATTTCAAAATTGCATCAACTAGCACTACAAGATCGACGGTGGTGAGAATTTATACCTGGTAAACATCATAGGCTGAGTTCAATATGAAAAATGGTGTTTTAATGTATTTCAATGCATACTGTGGGAAGATGCACTGCATCAAAAGAATGCAAATGTTAAAACAAAATTATTGCAAGGCAATGACATTTAATAAAGGGCCACAAGTGCTACAAAATTAATACCAACTCTGCAAAATACAGGGAACTGGTGCAGTTCTTATGCAGATTCTTCTGTATCCCCTGCCATGCATACAATTCAAACATGTGAGTCGGTACATATTTTTACAAGTAAATAAAACTATACAATCAAGCAAAGATTTGGTCTCTTAGGCATTAATGTGATTTCATGTCTTACTGCATTAATTATTTCACTGCACCCTATGTGGGATATGTGTCTGAAATCTAATTCAGTGTGCACATTTCTACCATGACTTGAACATCTGAATTCTTACCATGCAACTCATCAAAGAAAAGGGGTACCTGTAGTGAAACAAGATCTTTATAGAAAGACCTCATGGTGTGATTCAAACTTAAGTCTCTTCTGCATGAAAAGAAAGACAAAGAACAATATGTGAAATCAAAGTTACTGCAAGATGCAATACATGCTTTTATTGAACTTGGAAAGTGGAAACACCGAATCAGAAAACTTACACATCCAGAAAGAATCCAGCATCACTCAAGCACTTTACACTAGCATTTATTGGTAAATACTTGGTGAATTTGTCACAGTGTAAAAAGGAAGCTAAACCCCCGGCAGAGCAACCTGACAAAAGAGCCTAGAAAAGAGATGACATAATTAGTTTGAATGCATGTCTAACTAATTAAGCTCATGTCAAATGTTTAGCAACTTCATTTATCTGGTTTCCTATCCAAGTAAGAGAGGAAGCAAAACAATAAGTAAGAAAAAAAAAAAATACTGAGGGGTCGGGTTTACCTTACGCGCCTGTCCTAAACCTTTTGGCAGAAGATCAAGAATGATTGCTTCCCAAATCTTTTGCCCTCTGAAATAGAGCAATGATGTCTGTCATTCATTTCACACATGCATACATGCAAAGAAATGATTAGTTACTTGAATATAATTCATTGCCTTTCTCAGTATAGTACAACAAGATGTTGAATTCTACATATCTCTTCCCATTCTTTTATAGGGGCTACATTATTATTACTATTTGTTGAGAGAGAAGTAGTACCCCGTTATTGAATATTGCATCTCCAGCAAATGAAGCTCCATCACAATATCTGAGCTTCACACGGTTCCAATTGTAAAAATCTGGTTCAAAATCAAAATATAACGGTTAAGAATACATTGTATGTTCATTATTGTGAGACCAATAGAGGAAAGAATAACTAGAATTTGAGTGCTAATTAAGAACTAGAATATAATATATATCCAATGATTTTTATAAAGCTTTCCCTCAGCCACATGCTCAGATGAGTTCAGTATAGTATTAATACATCTTTTGTTATATGCATGATCCAGATCATCTTTGTAAATCTTTTATAGGAAGTTTGCGACATTTATGAGCAGAGATAACCCAAAATCTAAACATTTTTCAATAATATTATTCTGGTGGGATCTCAAATGTGGATGCAACTAAGCAAACAAGGACTCCAAGGTCCATACATCTGACCATGAATGGACAATTTTTTAGACTTCCTGGTAAATTGTCAACCAGCAGATCCAGACCTTCCAAGTTTCAACTGGACTAACTTATTGGCCTCAGGTCATTGTGCACAATGGACAAAATCTACACTTTCCCATGTCCTAAAGAGTCCAAGGCAACAAACTATGACAAAACTGAAAAAAAGGCTGGAAGGGCCGGAAGATCAGAAGCAAGAAGTGAGAAAATTAGCTGTCAGCTATTATATTAATCACATGAAAGGGACAATAGAGCAAGTGAGGAGCATGGGATGGATGGAGGACTGTCCATGCCATATAGAAGAACTTCACTAGACTCCAGATTCATTTATATTTTACCCCTTTTTTGCTATTAGATCGAGACTTGCATAATTCTTACTATGTGATTAACCTTGCTTAGCTGTATGCCAAAAATGAAAGCAATAGTATAGACCTTATATAACACGTGAAAATGTGACATGGACCACACACTAGATGAGTTAATGCTTAACCATTGTAATGTACCTGGATTAAGAGATGCATTTTTGCTTAGAATTCCAGAGAACACCTCCCACTTGCTCATGTAACTTGTTGATCCTCTGCGCGTTTGGGCTCTTTCCAAACATGATTTTACATCATTGCACCACCCTCCACCCTGTTAAAATGGACATGACCATCAATGCAAGCTTAAGCATCATATGCTTTCACTTTGGGCCCACACACCCACTTACCTAACTTAACTGAATTTGTTTTCTTTAATTTGGACCATAAAGAGAACATTGCGTAATTCGTAAGTGAAAAACAAGTCAAGGCCCAACGGACCCATTGAAACCACCACCCAACTCAATGAAGTTATTGAGTTAACATTGCTGCACTACTTTGGAATCAAAGAGAAAAATAAATCTTTTAATATCGTGTTTATTTTTGTTGGAATTTCCGGAAACTGACTGCGCTTTGTCCCCGAATTGGCAAAAGAAGGCACAGTGAATAAGTTAACCGACAAATCCACCGTTCATTTTGAATTTTTGACCAATGAGAGGACGCCACATCACTCCGAAGCCGTCCACAGGACAGGACAGAAGAGATTCAAGAAAACAACAACCAAGTGACCAACGATGTCGTATTGGTTTCTGAATTCCACCCCAGAGTGCTAACCCACCGGCAGTCATAACTCACGGTCACGAGTCGTAACTTGTCAACAAAAGTCCATCGACCCAGCAGAATTTACCAGACACGTGGCAAGACACAATTGGAAACAAGAAAGAAAGGAAAGCACTTTTGTGTGCGGACAGATTTTTTTATATTTTTTTTAAAAAATTAATTAAATGAATACCTCGAACTGCAAAAGCCAGTTTCTTGCTCCGGCCCCGAATCCCCTGTGCAGATGATACGCAGGCAAACTCCCATCCAAGCAATCTGCGAATATTCACCTCACGCAAAAAATTAAAAATTGAAAATCTCAAATTTTTCTTTCTTCTTTTTGAGTTTAGAAGAAACTTACAAGCTCCGAGAGCTGAAGCGTTCCAAACCATGGTCATGTTCACCAGGAGACGTCGCTCCGCTGAGTAAGCGCACCAAGGCGCGCACGTTAGCAGAGACAGCATGACCACGACCAGTACATTCTCATTCATCATCATCTTCATTTCACTGGCCATTGCGCACACTCTCTCTTCTTTCAAGTTGATTTTTCATAGTCATACAGATCAGTGAATATATATGACGTCGATCTCTGAACAATAAACTTGCGCCTTAACGGTTTAGGAAATGGAAATTGAAAGAGAAGATATGAGCAAGAATCTCATGTGCTTTTAGTGAGAAAATACCGAGTTGTTAAAGCAGTGGCAATAATTTCAGAGTTGGAGAGATTTGTTTGGCTTATAAAAATGGAAAAATAAGCAATTAATTTGAATGGTTGGGTTAGCTAAATATGGAGCGAAACAGTGGAAGGTGGGAGGGCAAAGCTTGGGGTTGGAGTTGGAGGTGCTTGTCGTGTAAGAGTGAATGAACTTTATATAAGCCGATTAGATGGGACTGGTTGTACAGTTGTACTCGACTAGGATTGGCTTTATGGGGCCCACCGCCGAAATTGTTTGGAGATGGGCCTGAAAGCTATGAATTACGATAAGGGTGATTTATAGGCCGGTCCAATTTTTTCTCCTTTGAACTTTATATAAGCCGATTAGATGGGACTGGTTATACAGTTGTACTCGACTAGGATTGGCTTTATGGGGCCCACCGCCGAAATTTTTTGGAGATGGGCCTGAAAGCTATGAATTACGATAATGGCGTTGGTGGACTTGGTGTGCCCTGATGGTGAACACCCCAATTCAGCATGGACTTAAATGTGGGTTGGTGATCAATGGCGTCTAATTAATCCTTGGAGTGGTTAATTAGTTAACCACTTTCAATTTAGTGACTAATATGTCCGTGACTGGCGGTTTCAATATTTTCATGCAATGATGTAATGTACCTCACTGAAGATAACTTATTGGTGGTATTTTAAAAAAATTATTGGCTGTATGTAATACACCATTCTATAGTTTAACAAATTTAATGTATAAATATATTAATAGATATTAATTATATTACGTGACAATATATTAAATACACCTAATAATTTTTTCTCTCATTGAGCATTCATTTCATTTAGTCCTTTGGTTTTTTTTATTATTATCCCATAAAATTGTTTAAATGATTGGATAAATTTTGAGTAACTACTAAAAACCATGTATATTCACAACTGCCTTGATTGCGTAACTACTAAAATTAACAACTCATCCATTCATTATTATTAATAACAACTAAATCTTAACTTTAAGGAAAAAATATGGAGTAATCATAAAAGTTTGACGTCTAAAATACTTCTTTTCCTAGTTATAAGGGTTTGATGATTATAACTTATCTCATATAATTTCCACAAAATGGATTTATCGTAATAGGTTTTAAATATTAATTATATGTGACTAATTAATTTTCTTCCTTATAATCAGAATGCATCATTCATCTTTTTTCATTTTACAGATTAAGTCATAATTAAACACCAAATTCGGCCTAAGAGAAGGGTACTATAGATGATCACATATTCACATAAAATTAAGTCCTTTAGGGGCCAAAGTTGGGCTGCTAGGATGTGAGATCTGATGAGTTCCATGTGGATGATATATAGATCCAGCAAACCTCATTCAGTACATTAATACACATGACTTCACACGTGGTTGTGCTAACATGCTTCATCTTAGATTTAATTCCATCTCCATAATATACTCTTATTTACTTACTTTCAATTAGGATGGGGACCTATTAGTACATATAGTATCTAGATCAACCTCCATTCCTGTTTTATATAATATTGCTTATACTCAATTATTCGAGTTTTTTATAATTTAATATTCTTACACATTAAATTAGTTATACAATATGACGGTTATACCCAATAATTTTTATAAGTTGTTATAACACTTGAAATTTGAGACATTATGTAATATATTTTCAATCATATGCATTATACATGATAATATCTCCCTCCTTTTTCTTCTATTTTCTGGACTGTGTAATAGATGTTAGAAGGTAAAAAAAATGTGGGGTAATTTCGAAGATGGTGTACTTGGGCCCATTAATTCCAAACTAAGCCCAATATGTCAATGTTTTCAATACTCTGAACTGCCCAAACAAACCAAACCCACTATGAAAGTAGACAAGAATGGAATGTGAAAATCCATATTACAAGAATAATACTGAAGGACCCCACGACAGGATAGGAATATGAATATCCTATCCCTTATTATCCAACCTAAGAACGAAACACAAATGGGGAAAAAAGTAGAAAATAGTCAAAGTTCTGGGGCAAAAATTAAAATTAGTAAAATGCCGTTTCTCATCGTATAGAGCTCCGAGAAAAAAGACCTGCTTAACCAGAGAGAAAGCAAAGGTTTTTCAACTCCTCCAAGTCCAAGGTTAGTCCTTCCGATACCCTCTTCGATAATCATTCTTCTAAACCCTAATTCCCATTTTAGTGCCCTTATTTTATCAGATCTTTGGCTATACTTGCACCTGTATGCCTATAATTATGTATTTATGTGTTATTCGCTTTATATTTGTTTATTTGTCAGCCCTAGATGTTTGGTTTTGTAAATCTATTAAGCATTTGCATTTTGGGAAGGGATGTTTTAGTTAGGAAAGGAAATGAAAAACCGACATTTTTTAGTCTAAACCCTTTGTCTGGTGAGAATTGGGGAAAAAGAAAACAAAATGTTAAAGTTTGACCCTTTTGGTTGAGATTGGTTTTGGGTCAAAAGGAATTGGTGAAAAAGTCGATTCAACTTGCCAAATGTTGGTGCCAAGTACAGTTGAGTTAGGATTTGTCGGCTTGATATAGTTTTGAATACAGATTGTTGCTTGAGGAAATTTGAAATGTTGACAATGCGATCTTACATTTTTTTATTTTGTCATGATTGTTTTGCAGGTTGCATGGATTTCTCTGCTCAAGTTTTAGACGGAGAAACAATGCAACTTTGGTTGCAAATATTGTGATTGATAGTGCTTTTGTGTTAACTTATATGCATGAAAGTCTAAGTTTGAGATAACATTTAGAATAATTTGTGTGTTCAATTAGTTATGGAACCATTATGGAAGCTTTTGTATTTGCTGGAGCCTGCACCTATTTCTCTAATTGTGACGGCAGTAGGTGTGACTTTTGGATCTGCATTTCGTGCTCTAAATTATGGGAAAGAAATGGAGCGAAATCGTGACTTATCAGAAGCATCGATTACATTGGATAGGTCCCAAGCGCTCATGATCCCAGTAATGAGTTCTCTAAGCTTGCTTTTGATGTTTTACCTGTTCTCTTCTGTTTCACAACTCCTCACTGTATTCACAGCTATTGCCTCTGTTTCCTCCATATTTTTCTGCCTGTCTCCCTATGCAGCCTATTTGAAAACACAATTTGGTTTGGCGGACCCATATGTGTCAAGGTGTTGTTCCAAGTCATTTACACGAATCCAAGGGCTGTTACTGTTGTTATGCATTGGTATAGTTGCTTCGTGGCTTGTTTCTGGACATTGGGTATTGAACAATTTGTTGGGAATTTCCATATGCATTGCCTTTGTGAGTCATGTCCGTCTTCCAAACATTAAAATTTGCGCAATGCTTCTAGTCTGTCTATTTGTATACGACATATTCTGGGTTTTCTTCTCTGAGAGATTTTTTGGGGCGAATGTCATGGTATCAGTGGCAACACAACAAGCCTCAAACCCTGTTCACACTGTCGCTAATAGTTTGAGTCTTCCTGGGCTGCAAATGGTAACAAAGAAGTTGGAGTTGCCTGTGAAGATTGTCTTTCCCAGGAATTTATTTGGTGGAGTGCTTCCTGGAGGAACTGCCAGAGATTTCATGATGCTTGGTCTTGGTGACATGGTATGATATCCTTTTTCTTCATTGTAACTACTGTAACTCATGCTTACTATTGAAGGCAAGCCACTTTTGATTACCACCATAATGTAATGATGTGGTATGGCTAACCTTGCAGAGACACTCATTAAGATTTTATGATGTTTTAAGCATTTTGATTTAGTCCCTAAGCCTAGAGTTAGTATTTTCTTATTCCTTCTTTTTGGGAATTGAAACTTGTAGTTTCCATCTCTTGGTAAATCTACATTGGTTCATAATTATTTATTGTGTCATGTGCTTCGTCAATGGCTTTATCCTTCACCAATTACTTCTAAGCCTTGATTAGAGGATAACTAAACAAATAACAATCAGTGACTTTTTGAATGTTCCAGTTATGTTTATTGTATATTCTTGGGTCATCTAAGGTAATGATTAATTACTTAATTTGTCCGTTCCTCAATGATGTTTTCTGTTCATATGTATTTCAGTGAATCAATTGGTTCAAACCAGGCCTTTCTCATAATGACAAGCTATTAGCATGCTCATTTTGTTCTTTAGTGTATTATTTTGGCATTAGCATCATGCACATTCTGCCTCTTTTTTATTCTGGTAAGTTACGTCTGTCCTAGAAGTCTCAAGCAGTTTGTAATTTTATTTTGGTCATGTTATACTGCAGGCAATTCCTGCCATGCTTCTGGCATTAGTCCTATGCTTTGATCATCGAAGGAGCAGGGATCCAGTAAACCCATTAGATATGAATTCCTCAAAGGGGCACAAATATATATGGTATGCCCTTCCTGGATATGCCATTGGACTGGTTACAGCTTTAGCAGCTGGCGTTTTGACTCACTCACCTCAACCCGCTCTTCTTTATCTGGTAAGTCTTTTTCTTCTAGGTTTATTGTTTTTGTCTCTACTTCTCTCATGAGCATTTGATGGATGCTGGTGCTCTAAGTTCAGTCTCTTTACATTTGAGTATTTGACACTAAGGTGATCTGGAAAATTTGAGGGTGCTGCATGGACAAAATCATCCCAAAAATGCATTGGCAGCATTTGGTTATGACTAAGAGAGTTCTTCATTGGCCTCTTTTGGATTTTTTTAGTCTTTGGAGTTCATAGAAGATTGATTGCACCTATCAACCACCTCTTTTAAATTTTTTGGTTTTTTTGGTCAATGTAGGTGCCTTCTACGCTGGGACCAATTATTGTCATTTCTTGGATAAGGAAGGAACTAGCAGAGTTATGGGATGGACCCTTGCCAAACATGAACGACAAAGCTCACCAGATAGAAGTATGAGCCATTTAACTTTGTGGTCTTGCACCAACCACCTCAGTGCTTGCTTGCAGAGCTAATTGAAAGTTGTACATTCCGCTTGGGAAGTCTTAGTCCTTGAAAAGATCAATAGGAAATTAGCAATCAATGTTTATTTTCTGGTATCTGATGCTTCAAAATATTTCCCTTCGAAATTCGGAATGAAATGAAGGGAATGATATATATGTGTGAATCCTGTCAGTCCCTTTACAGAAAGTTCTTTGAAATAAGAAATTAGATCTTTTTTTGCTAAAATATACTGATCTAGCATATGCTTGAGTAGGTGGATTATCAGAGAGCACTATAACTACTAAATTATTTTATTTTATTTTCGTGCAATGGGGGCCGAAACCCCAGCAACAGCAGAAAAACCTAATCCGGGATAACCCTGCACCTAGAGACACGGAAGCATTTTAGTTTGAGGGAGCTGCTTGAAAGCTTCAGTTTCCACCAAAAAAAAAAAACATTTTAAGTCATTAACCAGCTCTTCTCCTTCAATTTCCATGATTATAGTAGCAAAGCCATACTCTTACAATCCGTACGGAACATGTTAAGTATCTGGTGAAGTAACAACTACTTCACAATCTTTTGATGCTTTGGGGAACTTTGATAACTGTTCCCTAACCGTTTTCTGCCCTGAATTATTTTCAAAACCTGGAGATAATGAAACAATTATCTTCTCCAAAGCAACCGCGCACTTGAGCAAACACTTCACTACATCAATTAGTAGAAAAGTAGCTTCGTCAAATTTCTTTAGGCATGAACATAGAGGCACTGGGTTTAGATCACATTTAACGTAGAAAAAATGGATTCTCTGTTGATCACCATAATAAATATATAAATTAGACATCTTATCAACATTAATGTCCGGATATAAAATAAATAATATGCAAAAAAAAAAAAAGAATAACCATGTTATGACATGTACTTAAAACTTACTGAATGAAATATGAGTTTCAGATGGGGAGAGTGTTTAGTATTTTGAGTCCCAAAAATTAAAAGTATGTCCCGTTTTAATAGAGGCTCACATATACATAATAATTTTCTTTACCATGTATTGATGCTAATTGCTACAAAAAATATATAACTAAAATTCATCATCAATTTCCATAATCATGGTCAATTTACAAGTCTACAATAATTAAGATGTGAAAAAAACCAAAAATCAAAATTATTATCAACCAACATGTAACTTGACTATAGTCTATATGTCTATAATAATCTAAAATGAAAAAAATAGATGGGCAACAAGAAATTGGGGCCCTTGTAAATTGTGGGCCTGTGCGGGTGCACTTGCTCAGGGACAGCCTCGTGCATGATTGTTTTAGAATTAGTATGTACATGTCATATTGAATTTTTTTTTTATTCAAAATATACTGGGTTAATATTTTGGACTCGATTGCAATCGTTAAGAAAATACTAGAGGTGCACAAATATATCGAAAATCTGCTTACCGATCTAATTCGATCCGATTCGCAATTTGTGGATATTATGCCGATCCAATACGCACTTTCTTATTTGTGGATATTGATCCGATCTGATCCGCAATTTGTGGATCGGATATGAATATCAATATTGAAAACCACGGATATATCCGATCCGATCCGCAAATTATGTATATTAAATTTTTATATAGTTTATATATGTTTGTATATGTTTAATTCCTATTATAGAGTAAATCAAAACCCTTATTATAGTTTATAATACCATATAGTTCATAAACT
>QANT01009191.1:0-31492 GCA_003254885.1 Purshia tridentata | reverse complement strand
TTATCCTTTTTTATTATATAAATTATGATTTTGTATTAAATTTGGGTATTAATTTAAATTATTAAAAACTATTAAATATTAAGCTCATTTTCAAGATCTCATGTAGATAATTTTAATGGTATAATTTTTGAAATAAATAAAATAAAAATTTCAATTTGTAAGAGAATATATAAAAACATTAAAAATTATATACCTATTACCTTATACTTTTGACTTGAAGCATTGCAAACAAAACAGCTTAAGTCAATTCAATAATTGACAAATTTAAAAAATGGGGGTCAATAAGCTTGTATTGACATGCCAATTGACCTTTAGCATTGCACATGCTATTCATATTCTTATAGCATTGGTCCACTTATTATTCACTTTTTCTTATATTAATCCACAATTTTTTTTGATTGATTCACTAATTTTGTGATTTAAATAGTCGCCTATTTTAATTATATGCTGTGCACATGAGACACTATTGTGGGTTAATATGAAACTAAATAAAGAATAAATAGACCACAACAGTGCTTCATGTGTGTAACATATAATTAAAATATATGGTCTTTTGTGCTAATTGACATTTTAAACCATAATAGAAACATTACAAAATTTTTCGTGTTACATTACATTAAAGAGGAATTCTAATATAAAACTTTCAAAAAAATAAGTAAACTATCCATACAATTTCCGAATTTATATTATGAAAATTCAAGTACTTCCTATCAATCATTAGGGCGGTGAGAGAGAAGAGAGAGGAGTCAAAACTCAAGCAAGAGAGGTTTGTAGGCTTTCAGTTCCTTTCGCTGAGTCAGAGTCCGAGTCAGAGTCAGAGTCAGAGGCATCATGAAATGTCAAATCCCAAAATTTACCACAGTAAATAAATTCCTCATCTTCTTCTTCTTCTTCCTCCAAAAAACCAAAACCGAAACCGAAATCGAAATTGTGGCGCCACTTTTTCAAAATTCCCCCGCACGCACCAGTCAGTCTGTTTTCACAATTTATGTACTTTCCTTTTTTATTTATTTC
This sequence comes from Purshia tridentata, assembly GCA_003254885.1. NCBI lineage: Eukaryota > Viridiplantae > Streptophyta > Magnoliopsida > Rosales > Rosaceae > Purshia > Purshia tridentata. The sequence continues at coordinate 30,478 of QANT01009191.1, read as the reverse complement.
TATTTATATTCTTTTTCCTTTTTCAGGCGACCCAGAGTTTCCCACTTTTCCATGGTTTTTAAGTTCCCCAGAAGAGAAAGAAACAAACCCATACAGCCAGACAGACAGCCAATACAGACAGTCAAACACTTTCTCCCGAGAGATATAGAGAGAGAGAGAGAGAGGGAGAGGCTCAGAGCTGGGTTTGGCGAGTTTCGAATTCCAATGGCGAGAAGGAGAGGTAGAGGTAGAGGAAGAGGCGGTGGCGCAAAGCGGCCAAGGGTGCAAGCCCCGGATAGCGACGAGCAAGTGCTGCCGCAAAGTAACTGTGAAGAAACAATGAAAGCAGAATCTGAAGAGGTCGCGGTTGCTAATGTGGCGAATAAGCGTGGCAGGACAAGTGGAAACGATTTGGGGGTCGAGAAAGTTGTGGTGGAAGATGGTAATAATGGAGGTCTTTTTCAGACAGAAAAAACGGCTGCTTTTGGTGGTTTGACGAAGGAGGAGGAGGGGCTGTTTGGGAATCAAATTGAAGGGGTCAAAGGTGAAGGTGAAGGTGAAGGTGAAGCAAGGGAGAGAGACAGGAAGAGGGTGAAATTTATAGATGAAGATGTAAAAAGTGAAGGAATTGAAGGAGGCAAGTGTGTGAATAGTGAGGTGGAAGTCGAAGGAGTTCCGGAGAAGAAACAGAAGAAACGCGGTAGGAAGCCAAGGAAAGCTGAGAAAGCTAATGGGAATACTAGTGTAAAGGCCGAAGATGAAAATGTCGGAAATTTGGAGGGAAAAAAGGCTTATTCGCTTAGGCATAGACCGAAGGCCCCCGAGGAGGAAAATCTTAAGAAATCCCAAAAAGTAAGAAGCTTTTTATTCCCTGCATATGCTTTGTTGTCACTATTGTGATTTATGTAATTTCTGATTTTGGGTTTAACAGTCTACGGAGGAGTCCTTAATGTGTCATCAATGTCAGAGGAATGACAAGGGCAGGGTTGTTCGGTGCAAGAGCTGTGGAAGAAAGCGGTTTTGTATCCCTTGCATTCAGAATTGGTATGCATTTATTTACATTTATTTATTTGTGATTACTAACTTTATAAGATGTGGATAGTTTGATTTAGCTTTGTTGGACTAGGCACCATTATTTGAAGTGAGTTGGTCTTAGTACAATAGAGTAAATGTTCTTGGACTTGATTTTAAATTTTGGTGCTTGGGTCTACTTTAGGGGAATCATCTTGGAAGCAAATTATTGAAAATTTGTAGAATATACTCTATGTGTGGTATAGCAAGGTTGTGGAAAACTATATGAATTGCTCGGCCAAGTTCCAGTTTCTTCGGTTCTTCTGGTTCTTGGTAAAAATGAGTTATAAGCACTTGAATAAGTATGAAAACAAGCAACACAGGTGAACTGCCACAACTATTTTCTTCTACCCTGTAAGTTGCCCAATATATATTAATTAAGGTTTTAGTATCAACTTTTAATTGGATGGAACCTGTTCTCCTTTAGGATTGGTTTAGCATAAAACAGGAGGTCTATTTCTGTCTAGTTGTAATTTGTGGAAAACTATATGAATTGCTCGGCCAAGTTCTAGTTTCTTCGGTTCTTCTGGTTCTTGGTAAAAATGAGTTATAAGCACTTGAATAAGTATGAAACCAAGCAACACAGGTGAACTGCCACAACTATTTTCTTCTACCCTGTAAGTTGCCCAAAATATATTAATTAAGGTTTTAGTATCAACTTTTAATTGGATGGAACCTGTTCTCCTTTAGGATTGGTTTATCATAAAACAGGAGGTCTATTTCTGTCTAGTTGTAAACTTCAACATTTTAAATTTACATATGAACTTTGTTTTTACGTAGTTTTCTATGATTATTTATTGTCAAGTTTTGTATTTTATAGGTACCCTAAGACATCAGAGGATGCCGTTGCTGAGGCTTGTCCTGTTTGCTGTGGAAATTGCAATTGCAAAGCATGCTTGCGTTTAGATGCGCCTGATAATGTTAAAGTCAGTTTATCCTCGTGTGAAAATATCCTAAATTTTGGCTTGTTTATCTAAAATGTTCTTTATTTATGTGAAGTTTGATAAGATTTTGTGGTTTTAATGTAGAATGTAAAGAATCCAGAACTGGAAATTAGCGATGATGAAAAAGTTGAGCACTCTAAGTATTTGCTTCATACACTACTTCCATTCTTGAAAAGAATTAATGATGAACAAGTGATTGAGATGGACATGGAGGCTAGGAGACAAGGTATATTCTTTCTGTCTTGCTCAAACATGTGCTGTAACTCATCAGAGGAGCAACTCTTGTTTCTCACCACCTTTTGTGTTCAGGTGGCTGTTAGATGACTTCACATGAATACAAAATATGTTCCTTTTTCTTGGTGAAGAGAAGTATTCTGCAAATGACATTGCCATACACAAACAGAAGCTTATAGCTATACTCTTGCTTGCATTTCAATATTTTACATTCATTTGTGTCATTGAGGATTGGGCTAGTGGGTGTTACTATTTTCTTTTCTCAGGGGATGGCTTCTATTGCCTTCTCAGATTAGAAGATAAATCTTTTCAGTTCACAAAATAAGTGATTAGCATCCTATCTCAGGCCCACCACACAAAATATTAATGACACTTCTTACATTGTTTTAATTTGCCTTTTGGATGTTCATTGCGACAGGGCTATCTCTTTCGGAGCTAAAAATACAAAAGTCAGATTGCTCTGCTGATGAGCGCATGTATTGGTATAGCCTTAGCAGGAATTTCTTACATATATTCCATATTCTGATTAATCATTTGATGTTGACTTTGTTTGTTTTCTTTGTCAGCAACAATTGCAAAACTTCTATTTTTGATTTTCACAGAAGCTGTCCTAAATGTTCATATGACCTCTGCCTCATCTGTTGCCAAGAGATTCGAGATGGACACTTGAAGGGAGGTGGGGAGGAATTGATTATGGAATACGTCAATTGGGGCAGAGAATATTTGCATGGTGGAGAAAAGAAGGTTGTGGAACAGCCTTCTGAAACTAGCCCCAAGTGTTCTGTCAGGTCAACATTTGAGTGGAAAGCAAATGAAGACGGAACCATTCTTTGTCCCCCAGAGGACATGGGTGGCTGTGGTCAAGGTATTCTAGAATTGAGATGCATGTTTTCTGAACATCAGATCAAGGAGATGATAAATAAAGCAGAAGAAATAGATGAAACTTGCAAACTTATGTGTGCAAGTGGAACTTCTGCACAAAGTTGTTCATGCCTCAACTCTGTGGCTGATGTTAACTCAAGCAGCAATAATTCAAGGAAAGCAGCTTCTCGAGATGATTCTGATGACAACTTTTTGTACTGTCCAAGGGCTGGAGATATCCAACAAGATGATTTTAAGCATTTTCAGTGGCACTGGATCAGGGGTGAGCCTGTAATTGTGAGCAATGTTCTTGAAACTGCATCAGGTTTAAGCTGGGAACCACTGGTCATGTGGCGTGCTTGTCGTCAGATGAAACATACTAAGCATGGTAAAAATTTGGAAGTCAAGGCCATTGATTGCTTGGATTGGTGTGAGGTCAGTTGTTCTCTGACTTTTGATTGCTCACTATTTTAGGTTCCTATGTTTCCAATTTCTTACTACAGGTTGAAGTGATGTTTCAAATGTGTTTCACTCTTTAAGATTCTAGTGTGATAGTGTTGAGAAGAAATATCTGTACAGTTGTCATCAATTCAGGTGGGGATGCCATGATGGTAAAAATTTTATTGGGGTTGGGGGGGGGGGGGGGGGGTNGGGGGGGGGGGGGGGGGGGGGTTTAATACTTCTTGGTGCAGTCAGAATAAGCATAGACATCTTATTGGTCACTGATCTAAAGTGTAGACCACAATTTCTTAGAATTTAATTTTCATTTCTCATGACTCATGAATTTCAAGTACTTTTGGTTTGGTTAGATATGACAGACAAGAAATTAATTTTGAAACTTATTCTCAACTCTATATTAGAATGATTAAATGCTCTGTTTAAATGGAACTCAACTGTAAAAGAAGCAAAAGGGCTTTTTTTTCAAAAAAAAAAAAAAAATTTTTTTATGAATTTCAAGTACTTTTGGTTTGGTTAGATATGTCAGACAAGAAATTAATTTTGAAACTTATTCTCAACTCTATATTAGAATGATTAAATGCTCTATTTAAATGGAACTCAACTGTAAAAGAAGCAAAAGGGCTTTTCTTTCAAAAAAAAAAAAAAAAAAAAATTTTACTTGGCATAGTTCATTTAGAAACATGATGTGACATTCTGGATTCTGCTCATCAACCAAAAGTTGGGCAAGGGATCTGGAGGTGGTTTTTTATTTTTATAAAAATTCTCGGGCAGAGTTGCCATTCAGATTTCTTTAATGAGATTTTGAACACTGTCAAATGAGCTTTGCCTGTTACATGAACGATTCAACTGATTGCCATCTGGAAAAGCTAAGTTGGAATGGGAAACCACTTTCCTTAACGAGTTTGTAAGTGTGGTCAAAGGCAAGGGGTTGAGTGCATTTACTTTTTCCGTTTCATGGGTAAATAGGGGACCTTTGTTGTTTGAGCATGTGCAGCAGTGCCATGTCATTTACAAATATAAAAACCTTGTTCCCACAAGTTGTCAGAATCACAAAAGTCCCTTCATATTGATGTTTAGGGTGGTTCTTACCAATGGTGTTTTTTTCATCATTTTAATCAATTTCTAATGCAAGTAATTTATTTATCTTTTTTGAACAATATTTGGGGAGGAGGATTGAAACTCAGGTGTAGGGTAAATGCTTTTAACCACTAGTGCTACAAGCCCCCGGCATTTCTAATGCAATTTTAAGCCGCTATATCGTGTTTATTTCTCATTTTCTTGTGTTTGTTAGTCTCTTAAGGTATTTTGTAACTCGACGGTCACTTTAATTTTGTCCTAGTTTCTATTTCTTGATGAATTGGTTAGGGAATCGCTCTTCATTCTTTCCACTTATTCTCTTCCCGATATGGTTGTCACACTTTATTCAATAATTGAAATTCTATATGATTTTTTATTGTTTGAATTTGGCAAGTGATATGAACTTGTGATGAAATATAGGGGGATATCAACATCCACCAATTTTTTACTGGATATTCAAATGGCCGGTTTGATTGGAAAAATTGGCCTCAGATTCTGAAACTGAAAGATTGGCCCCCGACTAATTTATTTGAGGAGCGCCTTCCTCGTCATGGTGCAGAATTTATTTGTTGTTTGCCATTTAAGGAATATACTCATCCTCGCAGTGGTTTGAACCTTTATGCTAAATTGCCTCATAAATGCGTAAAGCCAGACATGGGGCCAAAGACATATATTGCTTATGGTGTTGCCCAAGAGCTTGGACGTGGAGATTCTGTTACTAAGCTTCATTGTGATATGTCTGATGCGGTATGTTTGGTTATCTTGGGTTCTATTACTTTGCTTGTTTTGTTGGCCATAGAACCTCTTTTCTTCTTCTTCTTTTCTTTTTTATTTATTTTCTTTTGCATGTAGTCTCTTTCACAATGTATTGTCAGTTTAAGAGTTTACATGCATATGATAAGCGAGAATCAGATGAATCTGGAAAAGCTGGCTTATTTTTTGCTTCTGGTAGTGGCTGTGCTACCTAATGACCATCTGACCTTTCCTATATAGGTTGGAATCTTCATCTGGAATATATCATTTACAACTTTTAATACTTGGTCTTCAAATATAAATTACCAACTGTTAAGAAGTCCAGAAAAGCTGGTCTGCTGTATTCTAGTACTCTGGTTTGAAGTTTGTTTTACTTGTACCTAAGCATCTAGGTAGGTTGATTTTTTATCACTTACCTTGGATGGGCAGATAAGTGATTTAACAATTTGGAAACTTTTGAAGGGCAAGTGTAAATTGATTTAATTGTACATTGACTTGGATTTACTTAGTCTAATTTTGCCAATTGTAATGCTAAGGGTTTCCAGTTCTAAACTCTTTGTTGTCTTGCACATCATATGTTTTACAAATTTGTAATTGCATCTCTTTGATGTTCATTCTCCATTTGGACTTATGGACACCTTTCATGTGACACCATTTTGACATGATACCCACCACGAGATAGTAAATCTTCTAAAACTAAGGAGACGACACTTTGAGATGCACTAATAACTTTTCAAACATAGCTTTTTGATATAGATAAAAATATACAATTATGAAGCTCAATATTTCAAGAATAAAAATACAAAAAGGGGGTATATAACTTTATTTTGAGATGATAAATGACAATATAAAGCTATCATGTTTCAAAGAATTAATTTCATCAGAAAAGTTAAAATAATTAATCACTAGGCATGTCACTGTGACGTGCAGAATGTGTTTGACATGTGTTGGGCATGTGTCATACCCGTGCCTGTGTGCTTTAGGTAATTAGCACTGATAACACATCCAAGTGTGTTTGTGCTTCCTAGATCGGGTTGTCTCATGGTTTTGGCACTTTACCATTGGACAATGTAGTATCATTGTATCAATTGGTTTAGATATTGCATAACTAATTTTGAAGTAGATGTAGAGAAAAACTAGATATCTTCTTTCATCAGTTGTTTTAAAGAGATTATTTGTATATTTGATGTTTCTTGATTCTTATTTTTTTTTTTTCATATTATAACTTTCTACATTCTCTCCTGAATAATCTGTTTCAGGTGAATGTTTTGACACATACTGCTGAATGGACTCTTACTGCTGAACAACTTAAAACTATTGAAACGTTGACAAAAAAGCATATTGAGCAAGACCAAAAGGAAATTTTTGGAAATTGTCAGACTGTGGATGACAATGCTGCTAGTAACAAGCCTAGCGATGGGTCTTGTTGCAGGGCTGCAAACGATACACAATTTTGTATTGAGGCTCAAAATCAAAATGGTGGTGCATCTGTTCAAGAACTGGGTAACCCAACTATTCCACATGATGGAGATTTTTCAAGGGGATCTGAGTTTGAAAAGAATGTAGAGGCACAATTGGCTCATGATAAAAGTGGTGAAAATTGTGAACCTCCAATAAATAATGGAAATGAGTTGGAAGGGTCAAATGTAGCTGAGGGAGGGGCTTTATGGGACATTTTCCGGAGACAGGATGGTTCTAAGCTGCAAGAATATCTCAGGAAGCACTTTAAGGAATTCAGGCACATACATGGTTGTCCATTATCACAGGTAACTTGCCAACTCTACACATTTTTCACCTCAATGGATAAAAAATTAAAATGATAGTGGTTTGTACTTTCACATGATCACTATATTTTTATTAGATTATTTATATTTCTGAATTGCTTTTGTTGGCCAAATGACATCTGTTTGCACTTAAGGAGATGAATTATTTTAGTTTTTACTTAGTATGTACAGAGTTAGGCAAAATCTGTTTTGAGATTAATTACTGGAGAAATGATACATGAGTAGCTCAACTGATGGCTGAAATAAAAATTTAACTAATTGATGGAAATCCTGATGTGTACCTACACGCTTGGGCCTGTTAGAGTATTTTCCCACACCAAATTCCCTAGCCCAAACACGTGAAAAATATTAGGGAAGAAAAATATGAAAAGCATGCAGAACCACAATGAACACAAGAATTTACTTGGTTCATCCCAAATTGGACTATGGGTCCATGGGCTATCACGATGACCAACTAAACAAATATATGAAGAAGATTACAATTGAAGATAAAATAGACTCTTCTCTCTCACACTAAAATAGCCTCTCTTCTCACAAGAACCCTCAAACTCTCATTTCTCTAAATTGGTGGAAGAGCTGTACCGACATTATTGCCACTTGGTTACGGGGGATGATGCCCGTTGCTTTGGTCCTGATTGTTTGGAGCTGTGCCAACATTTTAACTCTTTGAAGCTGAGTTCTTGCCAGTGGGGAGAAACTAATTGAATTTTTTATGTGTGCCCGTACTTATGTGCGACGACGCTGTGGGCTGTAACAGGGATTTAATATAATTATGTTTTAATTTATTTAATTATTTTAAACTTCCATATAGGGTTTGTTTTAGGGTTCTATGTTAGGGTTTCCTTATCCAGATTTGTATGGTGCCTATGGGCTGAATAAAGATGCATTTTTATATTGTAAACATTTTTGAGCTTTGAATGAAGACAGTCAATTAAAATTAGCATTGGTTTCTTTTTCCTAGGTAACATAGGGTGAACAACAAGAAAGAGATCACCGTCTCAAACTTAATGAGAAATAAGTAGGGAACAGAAATAGGGAGTAAGAAGTGAAGGTAAACTTGAATTCATTCTGATCTGTTATAAGAGTACAAGACTTGTAGGAATGCACATTCATTCCCCCCGACTTAAGACAAACATAATTACTACCCCCAAACAGTAAATTCTATAAACCATCAAAATACAATGGATCATTATTAATTATACTTAACCAGCCATAAGTTCTACATCACTTGGGTTTAGCTATGTTTAGTTTCGCTTTTCAATCTTTCTATTTAGGTTCTATTTCAGATGCTTGTGTCTGTCTAAAAGCAGCAGTTGTGAATTATGTAACAGTAATCTGACTACAGTAATTGGCTGACTCATTAATGTGATGAATCGATTCAGTGTGATAGAATTAAACATGCACTGGAAATTTTATAGTCTGCATTAACTTTTGTTTCCACTTGCAAACTTGTATCCCATCTGATTTAGTGTTTCAGTCAGGAAAGTTACTGATATGCTTTTGTTTCCATGTACCCATGTCTCTGTCATTATAAATTTCTTTTTTTTTGGTGGTATAGGTCATTCATCCCATACATGACCAGACCTTTTATCTAACTCTAGAGCATAAAAAGAAGCTCAAGGAGGAATATGGTTAGTTCACTATATTTTTGTTGTAATTGGATTTGAAGTTTTTCATCCATATGGATTCAAGTTGTATAATGTGTTTTTATGCAATCTAATAGGAATAGAACCATGGACATTTATCCAAAACCTTGGAGATGCTGTCTTTATTCCTGCGGGCTGTCCACATCAAGTGAGAAACTTGAAGGTAATTTGTATTACAAAAAGGAATGTGTTTAGTTGTACTTTTTCACATTGATTATTTCTCTCATGAAGGTCTTTGTTTATGGCACCTATGTGTCGTTTTTTTTTTTTTTGTTATGAATTAATAAGTTATTAATTTTTCATGGTTATGTGGTGTGAATTTAGTGCTGAACCAAGTTGTGGCATCTTTATTGGAAATACCTATTCAACTCCTGACTGTTGAACTTATTAATAATTAGAACTTGTGTTATGTTATTTGGAATAAGGGGTTTTAGGGCGTGCAACTTGCTCTCTTTGGTAAAATTCTTATATTACTGTTGGGTATTGTTGTAACTTTTTAAAAAAATATTGGTTAATACTTAAGGGTTGTCTCCCCATTCTATGGAGATAAGTCACATTTATTCTCGATCTTTTTCCTTTCTCTCTCTTCCAAACCTAATACCCAAAAATGGTATTGCTCAGACGCTTCAATAGTTTGTTCCTTTTTCTTCCATAACATTTAATCCAAAACCCAGACGCCCTTAGAAAATTGCAACTTGTCTTCTCATTCTATGGAGATAAGTCACATTTATTCTCTATCTTTCTCTTTCTTCCAAACTTAAGACCTTAATATGGTTTTGCTCTGATGCTTAATAGTTTCTTCCTTTTCCGTCCATAACATTGAATCCACAACCCAGACACCCTTAGAGATTTGAACAGGAGACCTAGAGGAGCACTATATAAGGTGATTGGTACAGAGAATGACACATTAAATGAATTGGTGAATTTCTCTTTTTATGTTGACTGTGATCCAGTAATGTTATATGAGGCCAGCTGTTATCATCATTGGATCAAAGCAATTGATGAAGAAATTCATGCAATTGAAAGAATAATATATGGGAGCTTACTTCTCTTCCTTGAGTTAAGAAATCCATCAATCAATGTTGGATGGAGGTACTAAACAAAGTACAAACCAAATGGAGTCGTTGATTGCTCCAAAGCGTGGTTACTAGCAGAGGATCAAACCATGGTGGGAGTACTTTATTCATGCCCTTGGTTTTTATTTTCAGCACAATGGAATTATCCATTAAGCGTCCTGTGCTACTACTCCTGAACAGGATGTCATAGCCAAGTGTTAAAAGCTTCATCTCTTAGAGGTGACTTGAGCTTTATGCTTTTCTTTGCATGTTCCCAAACAATTTTGGGGGGATTCAGTTCTTCATTTCTCATGAATTGTGTGCCATTTCATGTCCTTTGGTTTCAAACTCTTCTCTAATTCTTGTCCAATTATCACTCTCATTTATTCACATGCCTCCTAATCTTCGGTTGTGTATGTCATGTTCATATTCATCAACACCAATGAAGTAAGTTGGATCCTCAAGCTCTTAAATGCATTTTTGTGGGTTACTTTGCTCCTCAAGAGGGTTACAAATGTTATCACCCTCCTTGTAGAAAATTACTTGTCTCCATGGAAGTCACCTTTTGTGAAGAGGAAGCCTATTTTTAAGGGAGAGATTCTAACACTCTCTTCACGGGGAGAATGGAGGTAAGGAGGAAGAGAAGTTCTTTGGGTAATTACCAATTGTTTCAAGAGTGGAGGTTATACTACCAAAACCATCTGAAGAGACGAAGTTGAGAGTGTATGTGAAGGGAAAAAATCAGAAAAAACTGAATCAGGGAGACCCTCAAGACTAGACAGGCCCCTCTTGACCAATCACAGATCAGTCGGCTGCTATTTCTAAGAATCATTCTGCAGTAATCTTTACACTCTTTCCTCTTCAGCCTAATATTTCTTCAGTCTAATCTTGATATTCAGCATATAGTAATCTAGATAGCTCAACTGAGTCATGTGATCAGTTGGCCTCACACAATGAGAATCAAGGTCATCGATATCCTATTCACCAAAATCATCATCCTCCTGATTGTTATGGTTCTTCACTAGGTAAACCTACAGTAAAATATCATGTATCTAACTATGTGTTTATCTCATTGGTTGTCTGATTTGTATATAGCCTTTGCAAATCAATTGTCATTTGTATGCATTCTTTGTAATTTACAAGATGTTCTTTGCAACCCAAAATGAAAAACAGCTATGGTTGATGAGATGGAAGCACTCTAGAAGATTCTACTTGGGATATGGTTGAGTTTCATAAAGGTAAGAAGAATTTTGGTTGCAAATGGGTATTCATGATGGAGCATAAATCTGATGGGTCGATTGAGAGGTATGAGGCTAGATTGATGGCAAAAAGTTATCCACAAAATTGTGGGATCTGGAGAAGTGACCAAGATTAACACTATTCGAGTTCTCTTATCCTTCAAATTTGGAGTGGCCTTTAAGTAGTTTGATGTGAAAAATGTTTTTCTTCATGAGGAATTGGAAGTATTCAAAAGATTCTCCTAGGTCTTCCACAACCTTTGAAGTTGGGAAAGTTTATAAGTTGAAAAAATTGTTAGATGGGCTGAAACAATCACCTATAGTGTGGTTTGGCAGATTCAGTCAGTCTATGGGAGATTATGAATTCAAGTAGAGTCAATATGATCCCACTTTGTTTCTTAAATAAACATAATAAAGGGAAGCTTACAGTATGTTGATATGGTGGTTACAGTTAATGATCCTGAGGAAATAAAGAAACTCCAAAGCTATGTGGAGGATTTTGAGATGAAAATCTTAGGAGCACTAAAGTACTTCTTAAGCATTGAGGTTGCAAGATCTAAGCAAGGGGTTTTGGCTCTCACAATGGAAGTATGTCGTTGACTTATTAACTTTGATCGATGGAATGTTGGCTTGCAAATTGATTGATACACTCATTGAGCATATAGTGGGAGGGGATGCAAACTTTGTTCTTGCTAATAAGGAGTGATACTAGAAATTGGTTGGGAAATTAATCTTGTTTCACACACCTTGTGACTTAGCTTATGTTGTAATCTTGGGAGTCAATTCATGAATGCACCTCATATGGAAGCTGTACATTGAATCCTCAAATATTTAAAATATGCACTTGATATAGAACTATTGCTCTCTAATCATGGTCTTCTAGAAGTTTGAGGGTTATAGAAGGGAACCTGGTCTCATGGCATAGCAAGGAACATTCAGTTGCAGCTAGGTCAAGTGCGTGCAAGATCATGACGCATGGAATCTATGAAGTTTTGTCGTTGAAAATTTTAATCAAAGAGTTGCGTTTTCAATTATGAGAAATTGGTTAAACTATGGAATCTATGAAGTTTTGTCGTTGGGAATCTTAATGAAAGAGTTGGGTTTTCAATTATGAGAAATTGGTTAAATTATATTTTTGACAATAAAGCTGACATAAGTATTGCAGACAATCCATAATTAATTCTTGGTTTGGCAATAAAGCAGCCATATACAATTTTGGTTGTTGAAAGTTAGTAAACATCACTCAGCCTCATTTCCTTTTTTATTATAAATAGTTAGGAAACACTTCAATGAGAATGTTTCATTTCATTTCCCTCCTATATGGATTTCTTCTCATTCAGATTCCTAAATACCTAAACATGTCATATCTGGTTGTGTAGTGACTTGACTATTAGTATCAACTTTTTTTGCAATTGTGGTGACTAAGTGTGCAAGTTATCATTTCTGCGATCAAAAGTCCAAAGGAGTTGTGACTATTTACCTTGTAATTTTGTCACATTTTTTATTTGTATGCCGATTGCCTATATTTAGGCCTATGCTTAGGCATCTATTTTATTTAGTCTTTCACCAAATTATAATATTCCGGACCTTTTCACTAATTACCTATTGCTTTTGGGTTTGTTGCTTCATCTTTAACATGGTGTCATATAACTTTATCCATGTGTTAGTCCCAATTTGGCCACTGATGGTCATCACCGAATGTAATTCATCCTCTTGTGCCTCCGTCTATTACTAATTGGTTTTGAATTGAGTGCTACAACTACATACTATCAGACCATACAATTTATCCATGTGTTGGGCACACATTTGGTCACACATGCTCCACATTACCTAATATAATTGATGCCTGTGTTCGCCTAGTCTAACAACATGTGAGGGGACGAGGTGAGAATATAATATGCCTTTTGGGTCTTGAGAGATAACTAATATAGAATTTTATATACCCTTACATACCACAAACAAATTATAAGGATTTACACGATTTGGCTTGAAAATACGATGGAGTGTGTAAAAAAATTCAACTAAGAAATCAAAAGCAATTAAAAGTTTAGAATTATTGCTTATTCAATTTTCACATGCTAAGAGTTTTTGAGACATTCTAAACACCATGACCATGTTAGGATGGTGCTGATATCAAAACCAATAGAGTATTTTACCATGTGAGGCCCCCATGAAATCTTATGGAAAGAGTGATGCATCATTATGGTTAGTAAACATTCAATTTGAATTCAATTAAGCAATCAACTAGTCATAAAGTATGGAACTACATAGATAAACATCAAAGTACCATGGATTAAGTTCACTTGTGATACAAGAAATTAGTTTGACTTTTGTTTAGTAGCCATAATTCAAATTTGTCCCTACTATCTCAACCTGGTAAGACTTAACTTGTAAATCCATCATAAAGTCCAATGTGAATTTGGTTCGCTTGATTTTTAATTAACTTTGTGATTTGATATCCAAAATTGTGGTTCCTTGAATGACATGCCAATGTATTTGCCATCACCATGTTTGGGAATTTCCAACAAGAATTTTACTTCCATTTTGCCTCTATATGTATATGTTAGAGAATATAAATCGGACATTGGATATTTGAAGCCTTGCTTGACAATATATAAGATTGTGGGCCTCTTCATCCTAAGCCACCAATTACGAGTTTAACCTTAACAAGGACCACTCATAAGAATTCTTAAGTTTCTCAAAGGAGGGACCATTTTTCCATGCGTTTGACTACCTAAAAGAGGGGCCCCACATGATGGGGAATGTTGAGCACCAGTCCCATAATGGATAAGCTAAGTGTAGTTAGATAATAAATACTCATTAAGTTTCTTCACCCAATATAAGTTGTCCATGTGTTTGGAAAGTTATGCCACACATGAGGGGATGTGTTGACATTAAATGTCCAATTGTGAATGTAAAACCTAGTATTACAATATATAATGTCTTGGGCCTCTTCACTGATGACCAATTGGTTTTGGGTTGGATGCCCTAACTTTCAAAGCCTTGATTTGCTTCAAGTGTGGGTTCCATAATTTCATCAGTACTTCCGTTTTTATTTTTTGTTTTTATGAGAAATACAGTCATTATCTCTTGATTTATTATCAGCAGTTGAGTTATACTGATATAGTCCAACTTTAAAACATCTTGTTGGCATTCCATCTTTGGTGCACCATTAATTCAGAGCATTTTCCTCTATATTATAAATATATTTATTAGTACATCCGTCCACTTCTTTGATTCATTTTAGCTGTTAGTGTCTAAAGATTTAAGTTATGCCTCTCTATTTTCGGCTATTATATGATGTTTGAAAATTTTCACTTTGTGGTAAGAAATCTCTTCAATCTATGGAAATATTTTAGAACGATGGTAGTGTCATACTACTGCCTTTAAGATCATAGCATGCATGTGGGGCCCAAATGGCCCAACCAAATTGCAAGCATAATGGTCAATTTGCCGATATTTAGTGCCAGAAACTTGTTTGTCATCTCTTTGTCTTGTAGTAATTGCAATTTCTTTTAGAATTCTTTCCTTATAAAAGTAAAGCATCAATGCATAGTTACCACACATTCCATGGCAAGTTTCTTTTGATAATTGCTATGTTCCAATTTTTATTCATAGGTTCTAAGATCTTGATAATCTTTCAGTGAACACTCTGAAGGGAAATTTTTGATGGTCAATGTTAAATTTTTCTTGCTCTGTTTGTAAAATATGAAATTGGTTTTTATTGATAGCTAATTTCCATGCATCAAATGCACATAAATCTTAATAATAGCCTTCTTTTCCCAGTCCTGCATTAAGGTTGCTATGGACTTTGTCTCACCTGAAAATGTTGGCGAGTGCTTTCGCTTGACAGAAGAATTCCGCAAACTTCCCCAAAAGCATAGGGCCAAAGAGGACAAATTGGAGGTATGCCATCTTGTTTACCTTTATAACAAGCTGTCAGTGCGGTTATATCAGCATGTTTTGAGTGAATGTTTTCTCATGGACAAATAAGTTTGGTTGACCAGAGAAACTTTGTCATTTTTTCTAAAATTTTGAGTTGCTTGTGGTCATTTCTTTATCTGGTGGGTTGGTATGATTGTTCAAAGTTAAGCCTAAAAAAAGCTTCTTTTTTGTATATTCCTTTATTTACTTACCTGGATGATTGTTGGTGTCATTTTAAGATTTTCTCTGGATGCCATCTATGCTTCAGCTGTTATATTATATGCTATCTACCCTTCCATGTTATATATGTATATATACATATATGTGTGCATGCCTTGTGTGCGATCATCTGGATGGAGCCGCCAATCAATGGGCGAGTGATGCTGGTCCATTGACACTATAATTCTAGTGAATTTCGGATGCAGATTGATCAACATCCGTTCTTCGCTTAAGTTTTTGGTTTTAACTCTCCAATTTTAGGGATTCAAACCTGAAATCTAAGCTCAAACCACAATTCTACACCCTCAAGTAATCAACCATGTCGAGTTTGGGATTAAAAACTACAAAAAGTGACCCAAAAATTGGCAGAATTTCAAAAACTTTGCTGTGCTGATTGGTCGGTGATATGTCTGGATCTTTAAAACATCCAGGTCTGGGTGACTTCTTAAAAAGTGTTGTGTGTGTATAAATAATAAATACACATAATTTTTACATACCTTTTTAACCCTTAGATGATTCACCACGTAATGGTGTGAGATGAGTTTGGACATTTAAGGAAAACATTTTTTTCATTACTTAGGAAAACAATATACATTAATGGTTGCATCTATCTTTCTCTTTCTCTCTCTTCTTTTTCTTTTATACCCGTCTCTCTATACTTTTTCTCTATAAGATCATCCTCCCTCTCTAAACTCTAATTTCTTCACTTTTTTATTGCAAGTTGCTGGAAACATAACAGACCTTCGTATCTCAAAGGACCAGTTCACATTTTTATTGATTTCCCTACAAAACAAGAGGCCCAAAAAGTTTGAAAAAGCCTTGTCCAAAAAGAAGACCCTTTTTTCCAGTTTCAGCACTATCACTAATAAATAATGGATTAGGTCTTCTATATCATATTGCAATTTGGCACTTAACTGCATAAGAGAAATTGTGAACACACACGTTTTGTTAGGGGCTTTATGTAGAGACCTAATTAGATGTTCAGTTCCTTTGAAAACAATCATGGTAGGGTAATAGGATATGCACATGAGAATTATATTATGTGAAAATTTTTGTCATAGAGGACTTATTATTCTGCTCCTTGAAACAGGTGAAGAAAATGATTGTTCATGCTGTGCTTCATGATTTGAAGATTATGGAAGAGAATGCGAGGTGAGTAAATTAGTATGCATGGAGATGCAGTTTACAAATTATGGAACTTTCTATGGGTTTATGTAAAGTCTAGTTAGATGATCCTGAAAGTCTTGTGGTTCTGATAATTTAGCAGTGTTCTCATGATGTTTGTGCCTAACGAAAAAATGAGTGGTTGGAGCTGTGCTGTTCCTTTTCATTCATCAACGTTGTATGGCAATAGATCTGACAGGACCAGCCTTTTGGTTTTTGTATTGGTCCTGTGTTATTATCAATATTTATGAATTTACTAATCCTACTTTTGTTGAATTCGTTACACATATGATTCAACAAATTGACAAATACTTTTTGGCTTATTTTTCTTATTGAGTATTTTGAAAGGTACAATTTTGTTTCATGTTTTAACTGTGTTCAATACACACGCGCCGCCGGTGCAACAAGAAGTGCCAGTGCGTAACGCGAAACAATACATGGTGAGCATATCATGTGCAACAACACGCGTGCCCACGAGAGCAACAACACGCGTGAGTGTGTCACACGCTCACTTGCTCTCGCCCAAAACAACGCACGCGCTCATGCGCAGGCGCAGCAACACACACATATTCCACATATAATGAGCAAGAACCACATACACGTGCAGGTGTGCACAGAGTCAAGATCTACCCATCGATGAACACAGATTTATGCTCACTTAGTTAAAATCCAATGGCCAAATTTTTTAAAGGTCGTACCTTATCAAGATTTGAATATCAGTTCAAAATCCAACGACTCGTGAGCTTGGATTTCATAGCAAATATAAGACATAGGCTAATGTTCTCGTATCATTTAATTTTCTTGGCAATTTTTAACATAATAAACTAATTATTTTTCCATGGAATTTGTCGTCCTGCTGGTTGAGAAAATTAGGAAAGAGTTGAATGCAATTGGTTTATACTTTGTTGGAATATGATGTGATTGCATATATTGGGTAATTTAATGAAATAATCCATTTTAATCTTCCTCAAGCTTTTTTAAACCCTATCAAGGTTTTTAAACCTTTTTAATTTTTCAATTTTTTAAGACGAAAATATTCTTGTGTGGATTTTTTGGTTGCCACACACCATCCGCTGGCCACCATCTTGTTGCAGCACTCAAAATGGTGAAATTTGTGGTAGCTACTAATTTCACTTTATGGCAACCATTTTCTTTGTGTCTATCGATATAGAAATTCTACATTGTGTATTTGGATTTGGTCATCATCTTCTCTATTAAATTTAGAAAGAATGGAAAACTAAATTTGGTTTCCTTTTTCAAATCTGGTTTTGATAGAGAGATGAGATAAACAAAGAGAAAGCTCATTGATTACTAATTGAACAAAGCATTCGGTAAAAATTTATAAATGAATTTTTTTACAACAAAAAAATCTGTATTTGGATTTGAGAAGAATAAAAAATCAAAATCAGATCTACTATAAACCAACCAAAAACATCCAAAAACATCTAGATGTAGGCGAAGGCTAGCTGCGACTTGGTGACAACAAACTGGGTGAGAGGTGCGGTGGTTTTGGGATAATTGGTTTTCTGTGCGGCAGGGAGAGAGGGAGGGAGGGTTTCGGTGTTTGAGAGAGGAGAGAGAAAAATGAGGGAAAAAAAAGAAGAATTTTGGTATGTATTGAAGGGTATAGTTGTCATTTCATAGGAAAAAGGGTTATAAAAGTATAAGAAGTATGAGATAGGGTTAAAAAGTTGAGTCTATATTAAAAAAGGTCATTTAATTAAAGGAGAAGTATATGAAAAAGGCTTCAACTTTGGTAGCAGAGTTAATTCAAGATATCAACTTAAAAAGTATATCGTTAGTACATATACTTGACCTTTGTAGCAATTTAGAATTTTTCGTCACATTTACCATTAAAAATCGATTACGTGCCCACGCTGGTCTACCTTTTACTCTACTCCAACACCACCCTCCTCTAATCAAGGAGTTAAATTTTGTTTTTAGGAGGGGTGGAAATTCTAAAACGATTCCATGTAAATTTCAGAAATTTTATCGAAATATCCAAAATTTTTGAAATGATATTCAAATCCTAAAAATCAAAATCAAAATCAAAATTATATAAATTTTGGACCTCAAACCTTAGGGGAATGAAAACTTATGGTGAGGGAAGAAAACCCATAAAAAAAAAAGGTGATTGAAACTCAGAGGTGACTGAAATCGGCGAAAGAATCCGACGGTGGCAAGGTTTTATTTCGCAATCGCACGCATGGTGTGGAGGAAGGGCGAGAGAAGATGGCCGGCGACTGGGGGCCCCGTTGATGGCCTTAGGTTGACCGAAAAAGGCCAGTCTAGTGGTTGGAATGGTGGTGCCGGGGACTGTGTGAGGGAGGAAGCAAAAAGAAAAAAAGAAAAAAAAGATGGGAAAGAGAGGTGAGAGTCACGGGCAGGGAGAGAGAGGAAAGAAAAAAAAAAGGAAGGATAAGGAAAAAGGAAAGAAAAGAAAAACAAGGAAGGAAGGGGGAAAAAAAAAAAGGAAAGACAGAAAAAAGAAAAGAAAAGAAAAGAATTTATGGTTGATTGGGGTTTGAGGCATTTAGACAATTGGGAAAAAAAAAAGTTTGGGGTTTCTTTTGGGGTTTTATTTTGTTCTTNAAGACAGAAAAAAAAAGAAAAAAAAAGAATTTATGGTTGATTGGGGTTTGAGGCATTTAGAAAATTGGGGAAAAAAAAGTTTGGGGTTTCTTTTGGGGTTTTATTTTGTTCTTTAGCTTTGGGGTTTCATTTGGTCTTTGATTTTAGGGTTTTGTTTTGTTGTTTTAAACCCTAAATCCTAATACATTTCTATCCAAAAAAATAATTAAAAATATTCTAAAAGGCCTAAATCTCTAATATCTTATACCTTGTCCTAAAAACTATAGAATATAAATAATATACTAATTTCATTTATTAATTATACTAATTTTATTTAACTATATTTGTCTTCAACACGAATTATAATCATCTTATATCATATGAAACTTATTATATAATAGGTTAATTGACTTTCAATACCAAATTTCAATAATTTTTTAGTTTAGGTACCAAAATTTAATAGCATTTTAAATTAGGTACTAGTTGAAAAGTCAAACATAATAATACAGTAAAGGGCACTATAATTCATAAATATTACATCACATGCCACTACAATATAATATATATTATATCCATGCTATTACATTAATTTATACTATATTGTATTAAAACAAAAAAAAAATCAATCCAATCACATCTTAACTGTGACTATCTTACAATTTAGTTGTAATTGTCTTGGTAAGTTGAAAAAAACAACTCTTACCACTATACTAAGTATTATTTTGAGTAAAAGTATTGTTTCGACCTCTATTTATACTATATTGTAATACAATTTCTCTTTAAAAAAATTTCAATTCAGTCACAAATCTAATTGTGACTGTATCACAATTTAGTTGTGACTATCATTCAGTCACAATTGAATTTGAAGTTGAGTGTCATACATTCACAACTAAAACTGAAGTTGAGACTATATTAGCTAATTTCCAAGACAATGTAAAAGTATCAAAGACAATTTTATCAAAACTTTATAAATTTTATCTAAGTCCCATCATATGTGAGCCAAAGGACAATAGAAGAGCAAATTTATCAAACAAATAAAACCCAAAACAAATGGACTGTAAATTTGTGACATATTCTAAAAATCAAGTTCAATTAGTTAGTAGCCAAACCTAAAAATTATGAGCAAAACTGACTTTCTAAAAAAGTATTGAAACTTGGTATTTAATCCTAAATTTCTATTATCTAATTTGGTTTCTTCAATTATTTTTTTTATCAAGGTAGTAGATAATATATTAAATAAACATATAGTAAAGTTTCATTCAAAATTTCTGTACTTTAATAGCAATTTTTATCATTTTTGTTTAATTTCTATCGAAATTTCCGTCGAAATTTCCATGAAAACGAAAATTTAACTCCTTACTCTTGACCAATTCAAACATGCTGGTCCCACCCCTCATCGCCAAGTTCTCCACCTTTGTCCTCTCTTTCATTTGAAACCTCCACCTTGCCCTCATGGCCTTGTTGACCTCAGCTCCTGAAACCTAAACTCATCTCCAAGATCCAATATATGGAATCCATACCTTGAATTCAGATCCAAGTGAAGAAAGAAGAGCACCCACAGTTGATGGACACTTGAGACTGTTGCCGGATCGGAATACATGCCTTTGCCTTTTTTCATTTTTATTTGAATTGGGTATAGCAAAAGATCATCAACTAATAAATTTTGGATCTTTGAATTTGGTTTTGTTTGTTTTTGGTTAATAATTTTGGATTTTATTTACTTAAGGTATTTAAGGTAGGAAAGCAGAGTTTGCCCACCAAAAAAAAAAAAAGGTAGTAAAGAAAGAGAAAGATAGATGGTGGGGGGAGAGTGTGGTAGTGGTTGGGTCTTTTGTTAGAAAAAGAGAGAGATAGAGGTATTTATTTTGTATAATTATTTTTTATTTGTGAGTGAATTAACAATTTTACCCCTGTACATAATAGACGTTTGTATTAAATTGACGGAAATTCCTAAATTACTACAAAAGTCAAGTATATGCACTGAAGATATACTTTTTAAGTTGATATCCTAATTAGCTCCGCCATCAAAGTTGAAGTCATTTTCATGTACTTTTCCTTTAATTAAATTACTCCTCTTGTAAGCTATGGAATATCTGTTAAGATGACTAGTTGCTCTTTATGATTTAATTTTCAGGTCTAAGAAAACTACTGATCCACCTCAATAAAATGTAAGCGTTTTTTTTTTTTTTTGGCCAGGAATAAAATGTAAGCGTTGAAGATAGTTTTAACTGGTAAAATGGTTATTTTGAGCTGTGTATTCCGCTGGATCATGCATAGTGATCTATGGCATAGAAACTATTTACATTCTGTTACATATTAACTGATGGTTTTAGGCAGTCTATTCCCCAAGCTCACATTTCATTCTTGTTGCTCAAGAGTTTGGAGTTTGTTTTTTTTTTCTTTTTTTGGGTTTAAATGACAGTGCCATACTGAATTGGCAATGTAATGCAGTTCCATACATTGTTGGTAGTTCAAATAATGTTTTTGGAAGTATTAGGAAGTGTAGAATTAAAAGTCCATGAAGATCTATTCTGAAGTTTATTTCCATTCTCTTAAATTTGATTGGTCATCTCTAATACAAAATTGAACATTAAAGCCTTTTTCTTTTTTCGTTGTTAAATAGTAGGGGAATTTTATTGAATATATCATTTTAATACCCAAAAAATAATTTTTAACCTTTAATTTCAAAACTAATCTTTTTTATTCTTTGCCCCAAAATCAGACAAAAATATCCTTGTAATCACCAAACTGTCGACACTCTATCAACACTCCGTCGACCATGTGTCGATTATGTGTTGAGAATTTAATAGTTAACACATGGTCGACACATGATAGACAAATGGTATAGTCAACAAAAAATCTGCACATCGTTGACACATGGTGGTCGACACATTGTCGATACATAATTGACATATGATTGATAGAGTGTTGATAGAGTGTCAACAGTATGTCAACTACAAGGGTATTTTTATCTAATTTTGGGCCAAAGAGTCAACAAAGATTAGTTTTGAAATTGAGGATTAATAAGATTTTTGGGTATTTGGTATGTATAATTTCGCTAAATATTAGCCCGTTTGAAGTTAGCAAAATAAATTTAAATGTTTTTCCACCAACACAAACCTATCAAAATCAAATCTATCAAGATTCAAGACATGGAGGAAGTTTCGCAAGAACGTATGTTGATTGTAGAGCCAAGCAACAAAAGCACCCAATCACTCACTCTTGAAGTTCAAAACTAACACCACAAAACATTATTTATTCAAGAAACAAAGTCCCATGGAATGGGGTTAACAAATTAGTCACACATGGGCCATGGCTGGTCCAAATTTCTTCAATCATATAATAGAAGAAGGAAGTTGTGCTATATTCCACTATTCTATGCCTCCCACCCCCATAATATGTGCAAAGGAATAAGATTAAGATAATAAGGACAAGAGGTGATGTGGTGGTAGTGATGGGAGAGAGGGATTGGAATTCTTCACTTTTTTCCAAGTTTTATTGTTGTGTAGCAAAATGTGGTGGTTGTAGGAAGAGAAGGGTTCAAAATCCAAAATGGGGACAAAATGGAAATGGAAGCAGCCAGCCACACACTACTCAACCACTTAGGAATGGTGGTGGGAACAAGAAAAGCACCCAAGAAGCAAGCAATGATGGGAATGAATGAGAGAGGAAAGAGAGGTGGTCCCTTAAATAGCACAGCCACCAAGCCACTGCCCTACTCCGTTTTTTCCTCCTCTATAACTCGGTCACTCTCACTCTATCCAACGTAATGCAACATTTTCCCACACTCACACATACATATAAGCAAAAAAAAAAAANAAAAAAAAAAAAAAAAAAAAAAAAATTAAAAAAATGAGAAGAAAAGCTATGAGGGATGTCTAAATCTTGAACATGACATTATAAAATTTAATGATAAATAAAAAAATAACATAATATATTGAAGGGAAAAGTGGGTGAATCTAGAAACAAACATCAAGTGTGGAAGCATGGTGGATTTTCCAATTTTAATAACCATTTTTCCTTAACCCTAGAATCCTTAGGTTGGATGAGACTTAAAAACTAAAAATAGATATAGGGTAGTCATTTTGATCCCCAGTTTTCTAATTTGAAAAACTAAAAACTCTGACTTTTTCATCAATTTATACATTTTTTATTCAAATTTATGTTTTTATAGCATTATGTAAGTCCTTTTTGAGGCAAAATGGTTCCTTTAATTTAGACCTTACTTTTTTTTCCTAATATATCATTTTTTCCTTCTTCATTTCTCGTTAAATTTGGATGAAAAATATGTAAATTGACAAAATTGAAAAAGTCAGAGTCCTTAATTTTCCAAATTAGAAATCTGGGGACCAAACTAATACAAGCGTAATAATTTGGGGACCAAAATAACTATTTACTCAATAGATATAAGATGAGAAATTGCCCTTAAAGAACATTTTGGGAAGAACCCAAGATTGCACACTTTCATGGGGTATTCTATGTCCATCTTCAAGAATATTTGGCTCCACAAAGAGGATGAACTCTCATCTAGGTTAGAAGCTTAAGAACCCAAGTGTGATCTCTCTAAAGCTAGTCCACGTCAAGTGTAGGAGAAGAAAAAGATGAAGAGAAAGGAGTGATCTTGGCTAAGGGATCAGTGACCCACTGAGAAATGTCATGCTCTAAGTCTTACCTTTACTCACATCACAACAAAGCAAGTAGCAATAAAATTTTCAAATTATGTTTGCTCATTATCTCCCATTTATCAATCAATGAATAATTGAGTATTCATGATCATATTTTTTTTTTTTCCCTAGGTTTTTAAAAAGTTAAGCTTTTTTGCACTATAGTCACTCTTGAACTTGATTCACATACCACGTAAAGAAAAAATTGAAACAATTTACCATCTTAATTTATAATTTTTTGCAATGTATAAAATTCGTGCAATTTCATTAAAAAATCCGTCTAAAAATAGCATGTGACATATTTTTAATTGATATTTTGGTCTTTTTGAGTTTCCATGATATTTTAAGACTTATTTTATGAGTGTTTCTATCCATACCCTAATTTATGCTATCCAAACCTAGAAATCCAAATTTTTTTTTACAAAAAAAAAAGACACATAATAACAGCAATTCCACCCACCATGGCACCATCAACAGCTACCCTACCACCTGTGCCTTCACGCGATATATTGCTTTGGTTAGAAGGTGGGTCTTACGCATGGCTTATAAATTATATTCAATATGTGGAGGTCTAATTAATTTTAATTCTTAAT
This sequence comes from Purshia tridentata, assembly GCA_003254885.1. Lineage (NCBI taxonomy): Eukaryota > Viridiplantae > Streptophyta > Magnoliopsida > Rosales > Rosaceae > Purshia > Purshia tridentata. The sequence goes on along the minus strand of QANT01009191.1, from coordinate 6,242 downwards.
AAAATTCAATTTTCTCTTTAAAAAAAAAATTACAAACGTTTATTGGTGCACGCATAGGATTTTGTTATGCTCGCTGCTTGGGATGAGGTGCTCATCAAATACTAATTAGAATGCAAACACTAATTAGAGTGTTTTTTTATGGATTTTTAGTTGGAAAAAAAAACAATTTTGGTCATTGTGTTTACCCCAAAAATATATTTAGTCCCTGTAGTTTTAAAACTCTGCATTTGATCATTATGTTTTATATTTTTTATAATTTTAAGACATTTTATAACAAATATGAAAATTTTTCTCAAATTAAAACTAATGATTTGTATAAACTCGTGACTTTTACTAAAAATAATAAAAATTCATATATATAACCCTAGTTTTACTCAAGTTTTCCACCAGCAAAACAATTTTACATAAACAAGTTTTCACACAAAGTAATACTATATTTCTCTTTCATTTTATTCATTTCAATTACTTTTTCTTGTCTTTAAATAATAATAATATTATTAGTTAACTAATTCATAAAATAATGATATTCTTATATTTATTACAAGTTTTATTATTGCCAAGCATTGTGAGAATATTTAATTTTTTCCTTTTTGACTTTAAATAATGTGTTTATTGTTCATCTCAATAGTTTAATATTATTATTGTTCATCATGCATGATAGCCCTACTTATATACTAAAGTATATATATAGTAATAATATTATATATTCTAATTAATATTATTATGATACATATTCAATTATGTATATATATATATAGAGGAGTTCTCCATTGTAGGATTCTACAAATAAAATTATTTGTAGAATACCTTATGGAGTCCACTCCCATAGGTTTCTTAATAATCCAAACCATTTATCTTTTAGATCTCTATTAATAAATCATTCCAGCAAAAAATTAGTCAAATCGAAAATCATTTACTTATCTAACTTTGATACAAACCAAAATTTTTGATAAAACCATCAATTTGTTGATCAAATAAGCAAATGATTTCTGATTTGGCTAATTTTTTGTTAAAATGATCTATTAATGGAGATCTAAAAAATAGATGGTTTGGAATATTAAGAAATCTATGGGAGTAGGCTCCATAAGGTATCCTACAATGGAGAACTCCTATATATATATATATTAGATCTATTAATAGAGATCTACAAAATTAGTCAAATTGAAAATCATTTGTCTATTTAACTTTGACCTAACAAATGGACGGTTTCATAAAAAAAATTTGGTTTATCCATTCTTTTGATCAAAGTTAAATAGGCAAATGGTTTTTGATTTGGCTAATTTTTTACAAGCAAGATCTATGAATAGAGATTTAAAATATAAACAGTTCTAGTTTTTAAAAAAACTATGGAAGCAAGTTCCATGAGGTATCCTACAAATAGTGTTAATATATATATATATATATATATATATATATATACATGAATTCTCTATTATAGGATTCTACATTTAACACTATTTGTAGGATACCTCATGGAGCCCACTCTCATAGGTTTTTTTAAAAAATTCAAACGTTTATATTTTAGATCTCTATTCATAGATCTTGCTTGCAAAAAATTAGCCAAATCAGAAACTATTTGCCTATCTAACTATGATAAAAAAAATGGACAAACTAAATATTTTTTATGAAACCGTCCATTTGTTTGGTCAAAGTTAAATAGGCAAATGATTTTTGATTTGACTAATTTTTTGCAAGAATAATCTATTAATAGAGATGTTAAAAATAAACTGTTCGAATCGACACAAAACAACTAGTGTGGACCCCACAAGGGTACCCTCATTTAACACAAAATGAAGGATCCCTCACTTAACATTAGATGATGGATCCCTCATTAGAAGGTTACTGTATATATATATTTTAAGTGCATATATATACTTAATGTACATATCTGCAATCCCCAATTTACAAAGGCTTTATATATGGAGAGATGGATTAGTTCTTCATTTCACTTTCACTTTTAAAACTCTCTCAATTTAAATGTAACATTTCAACCTTTATAGTGAAAACCACCATCAAACCCTAACCGCCACAAAAAAACCTCTTTTCTCTCTACTCAATTATCCCTCTCTTAGCCAAGTTTTCCAGGGGCAGCTGGCCCTTGTGTATCTCATGGGCCCATTCCTTTCCTACCTAAATTTTTGTGGTTTTGGTATGACTTATGAGATACTCTCATCCCTTTAAGTGAAAATTTTTCCAACTTTCAATAAGAAAGTTTTTTTGGCTTCAAATTTTAGTGGCAGTTCGCACTAGGTTGAATTATCAACGGAGGGGCATGAGATCAGCGTTATAGAGTAGCGACAACAACAACAAAGGAAAGACGTTGTTTCGTGCCTTCAATCCGCCGCACTTGGTGGTCACGGCTTCGCACCCTCAATCTGCCGCACTTGGTGGTTGCTGCTTGTGGTGCTAGCTACAATTTTTTGTTTTTTTATTTTGTTTTCGTTTTACTATGGTGTATTCCAATCACAGTCCCTACTAGTTTAGGGGTTTTGTTTTACAGGTTTACAGCTTTTATTCTCGTATATAAGATTAAAGGTGGAAGTGCCTCGAACGGGAGGAATGTGTTTATACCCTTCAATACCTCCATGTTCTATCATTAGAAATTAGTTCGGCATGAGATTGAGCTCATTTTGAATGTAAATTTTGTTTTTTTGTCTTGTTTCTGTTGCTTTCCGGTTCATAGTGTCAAGTTGATGATTTTGCATTTGATGGTCCGTCTTAGGTAAAGCCTTGAGAATTTGGTCTCTAGTTATTTCCAATTCTAGTTGTTGATTGTGCACTTGCATGCTTGTAATTATTTATTTAACTGTATAGGTGTTGTACCAGATTGGCTAAATGTTGTAGTGGTGGAAGACCATGTAATTCTTATTATGTTTTCATTATATCTCATAAACCTTGAACCTAAATTTCTCAAAAAATATATACTCAATAAAATTTCAAACAATAATGTTATTATTACCATATTTTTATATCATATTTACTGTATTATTCTACGTATCATTATTATACTAGCAGGGTATTTCCTTATTTTTAGTGTTTTCATTTTTATTTTTTTAGTATCCATTGTATGAATGCTATATAGATTGCCACATAAAATAATATAAAATTATAATATAAAAATGTGATAAGTATAACATTGTTAACTTTAAAAAATTAGTAAGCACTTTTTAAGTAACAATGTCCAACAACACACATTATATTGATTTAATCTTATATTAAATCCACTATATAATTAAGTTTTTTCAAATAAATAGATAATTAATTAAATAAACATCTTTTAAAATTTCATTCAAAATTTCTATAATTTTTAAAGTAAATGATTATAAAGTCCAATTTTGGAATCCTATTTCCCTTTAGACCCACCTATTTAATTGAATTTCCTAGCCACTCCACCTTATTTTCTTCCGGCCCACTTTTAACTTTTCATCCCTTCTCTGTCTCTCACTCCGTCTCTCTCTTCGTCTCTCTGCTACTCCCTCTCTCATTTCTCTTTCCTCAATCTGTATTCGCCGCTAAAATTCTTGATGCCAACCAAGGCAACCGACGCGTAAAAGTGCAAGAGCTCATAGCTCATTCCCGCAAAAGCATGGTAAAGGGAGATCCAAACTTCGCTCAAAAAGTACTGCGTGAAGGGTAAAGATAAGCGCCGCCGTCAAGGCTACCATCAAGAAGGGTATTCTTACTGTTGCTAGGTTGGCTAGTAATGCCCTCTTTGTCGTTAACGCCCTTGTTTACTACTGCAATTCTTAATTAATTATTGTATTTTTTTCCCTTATTTTTCTGGTATTTTAATGTAATTAAAAGTTGTTTCAATTGGTTTGCTGTAAAGCTTGTAATTGCAAGGGTACTGCATGGTTTGAGCTGATCTTTTTTTAATTTGAGTACTTTTTGAGTAATTTAATTTGATTAAATATATTGGGAGGGCTGCTTTCCAAAGTTGGCTCAATCTGCTATTGCATACCACCTTCTCTGTGGAATTGGCATATCTAAGTAATAAAGGTCTCGTTTTTATTTTGGGTTTTTTAGTTCATTCTGTCAGATGATTGTTACGGTTTGAAAGTAATAATAAAATAATTGTTACTACTTGACAGTAACAATAAGGTGTTTGTCACTGTCTAACAGTAACAATAAGTGATTGTTACTGCTCGACAATAATAATAAGATAATTGTTACTGTTCAATAGTAATAATTTTTTAGATATGGAAAAAAAAAAAGCTTTTATGCTATTTTTGATGTGTTTATACACACACAAAAATATAAGATTTGTATAAGTTGCTTTATTTTTAAGTTTTTTGCAAAGTAAGAATTGTTACTGTTGGACAGTAATAATTTTCAAAAGTACTGTAGCACGCTACAGTAACGCCGCTATAGTAATACCGTTACTGTAGCACAAGTTTTTTAAAAAGTGGCCGCTACAGTAATTCACTGTAGCGGGTGGGCCGGATAAACAACAAATTTTTTTAAATGGGCTTTAAAAAAAAACACCCTAATTTTTACTGATATTGATATTTGAGCGAAATTTTGTATTTATGAACCACCGAATTATAGAATCCAATCAATAAGCTATTCAAGGCGTCACATCTTTGACTTTTGAGTGCTAACCGAGCATCTCTGGCAGCCTCATTTGGTTTTTTAACTTTGCAAATCGCAGTTTATGGATCCGATTTATCGGTTTTTGAAATTAGAAATCGGCGCTACCCACTTTTCCTAGACTAGACCCTCCCTAGTCCTCTTTGGACCCACTAACATCAAGTCATCTTGACCGTTAAAACCAAACAAGCTCTCACATCTAATGGACGGTTAAGATGGAGTTGGGAGGAGTCCAAAAACTGGAGAGGAGCCTCTCTCTCTCTCTCTCTCTCTATCAAAAAGCTAGCTTACACTTCCATCAATGTCCCTGTCTTTCATCTGTAGTAAGAAGTAATGTATCTCTAAAAATCACCCATTCCTCTCTATATTTAATGCCAACCCCCAATATTCTCTCCTTCAACAACCCAAAAACAAACCCCATTCTACTCTCTCTCTCTCTCTCTCTCTCTCACAAAGTTAATAGCTTCACACTGCTTCTGCTCTTTAAGTCATCCAGGTGATCAGGCATATCTGCTCTATCTGGTGTTTCTGGTTTATTGCAGCAATGGAAGCTGGAAGAAGAACTGATGTGCTTTGGAAGATTGATTTGCACTTGACAAATTAAAGGTAAGCTAAAGATCATATTTTTCCTTGCAGCCCCAACCAACCAAATTTTCTACCATTTCTTCTCCAATTTTTCTTCTTCTTCTTCATCTTCTTTTTCTCTCTCTTGGGTTTTATATGGTTTTGGTTAAAATTTTAAGTGCTTTTAGAATAATAACTAGGAATGATGGGTGTTGAAGCATTTGTGCTCAAAATGAATGAGAGTCCTACGTATTTTGGAATCCATATACTATATGTTTTACATAAAATTATTTTCTTTTTGGATTTGGAACTTTTTGTAATGTCTGATTCAATGTAAGACTCAAATGCAGGGGGATCTATCTCAGGGTTTTGAATCATCTTAGTTAAAAAAAAATATACATATATATATATATACACACACACTATATGATTTAATGCCCATTCTTTCTCTTTTGAGATTTAACTGTCAGTGTCAGACCAAAAAGCACTCATCATATTAGGGCTCTTTAGTTTTACTTCAAAAGTTGTTCCTTTTTGGTCCTAAAAGTCTTTTTGAGGTTCTTTCAAAGGTTGTTTATCCAAAACAAGGGTTCATTTGAAAAAGTCACTTATAATCTCTTAAGGTCAAAAAATGTATGTATCCCAATCCCACACACCCTTTTCCCATATTTTAGGCCTATTTTTTTCTAAATGTAATGTAGTGTCTAGGCCACTAAGAGAGATAAGAAGTGAAGAAGATAGAGAAATAAATCAATCAGTCACACTGCTTAGACTTTTATAACGTGTCATGTGTGCATTAGCTTAGTAGATGTGGACTTAAGTGTTCTGCACATGGCTACCACACTGATTAATTTTATATTATGGTGTCTGATTAAGCCGCTGATGCTCAACAGCTCAAGCAGTGTGTGTGTTAAATACATAATTAAAGAGAAATGCTATATATTTTTCTCTTTCCATCTTTTTATCTTATCTTTTATGCAGTGTAGTTTAATGATCGGAATCACTCATTTTTTATATCACTTTTTATGAAAAAATTAACTAATTAGAAAATCTTTTGGTAATAATAACAAATGGTAATACAATTTTTA
>QANT01009190.1:0-13104 GCA_003254885.1 Purshia tridentata | reverse complement strand
CGAATACTTTTGAAGTTCAAAAAACCAAAAAAAAACACTTGCATATTCCAGAGACGCCAAGGTTGATGAGAAACTTTGAGACGGGAAAGCAAGAAGAGTTCTTCTTGGCAAGTTGATGATCACGAAAAACTCCCAAAACGACGAAGATGTCTCTGGGACGAACGACATGTCGGAGAGCCCATTCCACAGCTTCCACGCTTCCTTTACTCCTGTTTGCGTCCACCGCCACTATCACAGCCTCTCTTGCGCTTGGGACAGGGACGACTGACTGCTGCAAGGGACTCATTGCATCTGAGTCTAATCAAAACAAGAGTTTTGGTCTTTCTCTGGGTGTATATTTATTGCAGCTCTTTGGGTAATTCGTCTCATTGTTGATATCGCCATCAACCAGTTAACAAAGTTTGAGTTTTGTTATTATCGTGGAGGCTATGAACTTTTGTTTGGGAACAATGCTTGGCTGCCACTTACTGGGTTGTGAGTTTTTCTATGTTTGGCAATTCTCTTTCTTTTCGATCAATTATTATGTATAACTATAAGAAAAATGCTTGGGTACTCAAGCTTGAGGACCAACTTTATCCTCAAGTCCACTAAAAGTCATAATTTCACCGTGCCGGTTCAAAATCAGAACCGTTTAATTTTTAGATTACTTAATAAAGATCATTTCTACAAAAAATCAACTCAATCAGAAATCGTTTGGTTGTACAATTGTCAACGAATAAATATAAGGTCATAGTTAAAAGACCAAACCATGTATCTATTCGTTAACAGTTATACAATCAAACGATTTCCGATTGAATTGATTTTTTTCAGAAATGATCTTTATTAGGTGATCTAAAAATTGAACGGTTTTGATCTTGAGCCGGCATGACGGAATTATGATTTTTAGCGGGCTTGAGAACAAGGTTGGTCCTCAAGCTTGAGGACCCAAGCATTGCCCTAACTATAATACATTGTAATAATGTATATCTAACCTGTCTTATAATATAATATGTGTAAACATTATTAATACTAAACTCTTGGTACGTGCTTTACATATGTCAATTAAAATTTATATCGTATGTTTTTTATGTTTTTATTATTTAATAAATTATCACTATTCTTTCTACTTTTTAAGAGAGTGAGGTATTTTTTATTTTTTTATTTTTATTTTTATTTTTATATTTTACAATTATATCCTTATATATTAGGTTAATTGAAGGATATTTGTGGCAATTTAAAATTTAGTGAAACTTGTAATACTAAAAATGGTCTCTTGGCTTTATAATAATACAGATATGCCGTCTAATAAGATCTTTACACGTTAGATTAGTTATATGTGATGGTATGTTGGTGATTTTCAATAAATTATCTCGTTATCCTGTGCTTTGGAAAAAACTCTGCTGAGTTTCAATGCTTAAAATGTTTGAATAGTGACTAAGAAAACTACGATGAATGTAATTCTTAATAATTGTATTTTTGTATTTTATGTTATTTTATTCATTTTTCACATATTTATATATATATATATAACAAGACGTTAAAAGACATTTGTATAAATATTATTTTATATGATTCTATGAGATTGAAACTATCCAATAGTTTCTCTAATTGTAAATATTCACCGGTTTCATTAAAGACAAAAAATAATAAAGACGTCGATCTTTTAGCTTATTAAAAGTGCCTGAAAGGTCATTTTGTCTAAAACACCTTTCATTTGGGTTAAAAAATCTCTTTAAATTAAAAGGAACATTTGTGTTAAGTTTTATGGTTCACAATACATGCAAGCCAATTTGAACACAGAACAATTTTAAATGAGTTGGTTGATATTTGAGTTATTCAATACGATTAATTAAATAGATTAGATTAATATGGACTAGTATCTGACTTTAATATGAAAAAACCCGACTTGCTAAAAAAATTGTCAGTCAAAGTCCAAGTGCTCTCTAGGGTTTAGTTAAATTTGTTTCAACAAACTCAAACTTTTCCGGTCAGACCATGCTCTTAAGGGGTTTCCTTAGTTATAATGAATTTGGTTTTCCTTAGAGGTGCACACGGATCGGATATTCAATTCATAAACTATTATCCATATCTAATTCACAATTTGCAGTATAGCTATTTTTATAAGAGTGCTTCTATTTCCACCCCCATGTTCTATTTCCCCACCCACCTTATTTTTACACCCCCATCAAAAATATAAAAATACTCTTTCCACCTACCATTATTCCTACAATACCCTTTGATATACTAACTCAAACACTCACCCATAAAATACTTTTGCCACCCCCTTAACTATCATCCCACCCACCCATCTTCTTTTATAATCTTTCTTTTATAAACCCTAGTTCTTCACCAAAACTCAAAATCAATTATACTATTTGGTTGATACTTATACATCTATGAAAAGATATGATTATTCTATAACCAACTTTTTAATTTTTTTTATAGTTTTAAATCAAGAATTCATTATATTTTAATGTTTCTTTTGATTTAGAAATTGAATATTGATTTTAGAGATTTAATTTGAAGTGTAACGATGAATTATAAGATGGATATAATATAAATTTATTTCTCTGTAATTGTCAATGTGATCGAGACCATTATTCAAAGTGCAGCATCTTTTCTCTATGTTTATAGGGAGAAGATTATGGGGATGCAAAAATCCGTTTGTTTGCCTTAGACATTTTTATATAAAGTTTTGATTTGACTTCTTTATGCCAATAGCACATATCTATAAATTTGGTTTGATTGTTTGTAGGTTTCACTTTATCTATCTTACAATTGTTCTTATTAGTTTGTATGGTTGTATATATGTTCAATAACTAAAAGATTAATGATATGAGAAAAAGAGAAAAAGATTCTAGGATTTATATATGAAGTTTAAGTCATTGTAGGAAGGTGGGTGAGTAGAGAATGAGGGGTATAATAGATTCATTTTTTTATTTTTTTTAGTCAAGTGCTTAAAAGTCATTTTACAATAGAATAAAATTTTCATTATCAATTTTATTAAAATATGGGTGGGAAAATAAGACAAGGGGGTGGAAATATAACCACTCTTTTTATAATTATATCCTATTCACTATTATGGTTATCCGATAAGTTCAAATATTCAAAAAATTGGATCGAATCAGATCGGATAATGGATAATATCCGGATAATAACATAAAAATCATTGAGTAATTACACAACATAAAAATCATTCCACATAGGAATTTTTATTCAGATAATAACATAAACTGTACTATATAAACTATAAAATATATACTATATAAATCATTCTAAACTATATAGTATATATATTTATAATTTATACAATAGATTTCATTTAAATTAATTAAAAATACTCTAAACTGTAAACTATGTGGTATATACTATGTAAAAGTTATAAACTATATACTATATAAAAGTTAGAGGAAATTACAAAAATGGTCCGCTTATTATTCGTTATGTCTCGCTTTGGTCTACAACTTTTTTTAAGTTCTATATTAGTCCAGTAATTGTCTCATTGTTCCATTTTAATCTAAAACAGACAATTTTGTTCCTCAAAGCCAACTTATTGGCACAAATCTGAGGGGTAAAATTGTCCAATTTTGCCCGATTTGGACCAAAATGGAACTTATAGACAATTTATAGACCAATATGGCACTAAAAAAAAATTTGTAGACCAAAACGAGACTTAGTAAATAATAAGTGGATTACTTCTGTAATTAACTCTAAAAGTTATATACCATATACTATTACTATATAAACTATAATAAACTACATATTATAAACTATATACTATATATTTATAATTTTTATAGTAGATTTCACTGTCAAACTAATTTAAAATACCATAAACCTTAAACTATATAATAACATAGTTTACAAACTATAATAGGAGCTTTGATTTGCTCTATAATAGAAATTAAACATATACAAAATATAGATATATAATTTGCAGATCGGATTGGATATATGTGTGGTTTGCAATATTAATATTCATATCTGATCTACAAATTACAAATCGGATCAAATCAATATCCACATAAAAATAAAAATAAACCAAACAACCAACCTGATCAGATCCGTGCGGATCAAATCAGATGGATAAGCAAATTTTCGTTAGGTTTGTGCACCCTTAGTTTTCCTATCTTTTTTTGTTCCAATTTGAATTTTGCGCATTCTAACTGTTAGTCAAGGATTGATTTGCCTCACTGAAAATAGTTTTCCTAATATTATTATTGAAGAGTTATTTGAAATTTCCTATTGACATTCAAAATAGGCATTATTTCGTTATTGCCATATGTACGATATATTGTTGTGGGATTTAAAATGGGTAACATGAACTTGGCCAAAAAAAAAAAAAAAGGTATCGCATTGATGAAGATTTGAACATCTACTATAATTATTTCTATAATAAATCATGAAAAATTTCCACTTCAAATATTTTAATTGTCAGCTAGTAACAACTTTTTGTTGAAAGGACAGTTTATCAACATCTTACAAATAAATATATAACAAAAACAATCATATAATTGACATTTAATTTTATATAATTGCCAATTGCAACTGATCAATAGCTACAAATCTGAGTAAACACTTGGAAAAGCGTCCGAAGTTGGAACATTGTAAATTCATATAAATATTTAAAAGTAAACTGAGATTTTTCTTTTTGGAGTATTGACCTGTTTGGTTAATGAACTTTCTCATTCTTTTTAATAACTAACCCTAGAAAAAATTATCTACAACAAAAGGGTTAGTTATACTTTTCAAATTTCAAATATGGGTCATTTTTTATTTTGCACTCTAACAATTAAAATTTTATAATTTTCAGCTTGATGTTAGGTATGTCTTTCATATATATCTTTCTTTGGTTTCAAAGTATATATAAATTGAAAATGACACAAACTTAAAGGTGCAAAATATTATTTTTAATTGTTTATCAGCAAAATAACTTTATTTTTTTATAATAGCAAGAATATTTTGACAAACAATAAAAAAAAATATATAAAAAAAAAAAAAAGAAGCAAAGTTTTGTTACTAACTCACTGCTGATGATGCCGATTGCAGACCACAAAAGTTACTGTTGTTAATACAACCTACTCAAATTCTCAGAACCTTCATCGAATTCATTCATTCATTCACCTGAGCTTAATTTCTCTGTGACCTTCTCTAGAAGACAAGCATGGGGACTCCTTACCCAAACCCCATCTCTCCTACCCAAACCCGCATAGGCTGGATTGGCATAGGCGTAATGGGTGCTGCCATGGCCTCCCGCTTTCTCTCAGCTGGCTACTCCCTCACCATCTACGCTCGTACTCCTTCAAAAGCTCAACCACTACAATCCCAAGGTGCCCAACTCGCCGATTCCCCATTTCAACTCGCCCAGCGCACTGACGTTGTCTTCACAATGGTGGGTCACCCATCAGATGTTCGATCAAATGTCCTCGCCCCAAATGGCCTTCTTTCCGGCCTTAGTCCGAACTCTGTCTCGGTCGACATGACAAGCAGTCATCCAGCGCTTGCCCGCGAGATATTCGCGGCTGCACGTGCCAAGGATTGTTGGACTGTGGACGCGCCAGTGTCCGGAGGTGACATTGGCGCCATAGAAGGCAAACTTGCTATACTTGCCGGCGGTGATGCTGCGGTGGTCAAGTGGTTGTCCCCGTTGTTTGATATTATGGGAAAGGTTACGTACGTGGGTCCAGCGGGCTGCGGCCAAAGTTGCAAGATAGCGAACCATTTCGGTGGTCAAGTGGTTGTCCCCGTTGTTTGATATTATGGGAAAGGTTACGTACGTGGGTCCGGCGGGCTGCGGCCAAAGTTGCAAGATAGCGAACCAGATTGCGGTCGGGGGGAATTTGCTTGGATTGAGTGAAGGGTTGGTGTTTGCGGAGCGAGCCGGATTGGATGTGAGGCAGTTTATGGAGGCGGTAAGGGGCGGTGCAGCGGGGTCAATGGTGATGGAGTTGTATGGGGAGAGGATGATAGGGAGGGACTTCAGGCCTGGTGGGTTTGCTGAGTATATGGTGAAGGATTTGGGGATGGGTGTGGATGTTGTGGAGGAGAGTGAGGATGGGAGGGTAGTGGTGTTGCCTGGTGCTGCATTGTGCAAGCAGTTGTTTTCAGGGATGGTGGCTAATGGAGACGGGATGCTTGGCACTCAAGGTCTTATCACTGCCATAGAGAGGCTGAATGGAAGGTGAGATGAAATGATTCTCTCAATTCCAAACGTGTGGTTACTGGTTTGAGTGTGCTAATTTGTGCATTTGATATAACTACTGTTATCAATTAGATTAAGGTGTTTGCTATGAAATATTGGTCTGCATATTATATGTATAAAATATTTTGTTGTACAATAGTATTTGTCATAGACATAATTATAAAATGTGTTGATGGTTTGTGATGCCTTTTAATCGCTCTATTGGAAACTAGATTTTGTATAGACATAAGCAGAAGACTAGGTAAAAAACTTGCCTTTTGATGAAAATAATTTGAACATGCTAATGACCTTTTGAGAGATTTATAATTTTGGGATACATTTTTTGTCGAGATTGAAGTGCTTTATCATCATAACAAGCTTTCGATTCTCGTATTACTGAAAACTCTAATGTGCCATCGTGAACCTTGTCTATTGTATATGCTTTTCACCTGGGCTACTTTATGAGAAGGATTATTGCAAAAGATATATATGGTTAGAGATCAACTACAAGGAGAACTGGTGCTAAATTGGTGACTTCAATGTAGTTGTAAGTGCTGCTATTGTTGCCCACTTTCTATTCTCTGTGCATTCTTTTGAGGTTAATGAACTTTTGTTTCTTCTTAATGAACTTGTTGAGACATCAATTCCATCATGCATTCTGAAAGCTATTGGAATGATACCGATATGTTATTTGCCAAAAGTCCTCCGGCGTTTAATTCTTAATACATTACATAAGTTCCCAAAGAATATTTGTAGCATAGACTTTTACATATCTTACTACAGGTCTTCTTTGGTTATTTGTAGAGACGCTAGGGATCAGGTACTTTAATTTTACACATTTTACAACTATCCTGCTTATTTTTTTAATTTAGGGGCACAAATAGCGCCCCCTTCTGTCTAATCTTAATATGCTAGATCAATCACATTTGTGTCAACTTGGTAGTTTTAGTTTTATAGTGTGCATAGCAACTGCCCCACAGCTTGTTTCATTCTTCTCTGTGTTTTTGCCATTTCTGGTCCATGTTAAGTCCTCGGAAGAGGATCCCCTACCCATTTTTCTATCCATTTCCCTACCATGCCTTTAATCTTGGCCCTCCCACCTCTTCCCTTTCCTTTCTCTCTCTTCTCTCTCTTTGATAACCCTTGTCTAAGTCCTCTCCTTCTTGGCTGCCTTTTTCATTACTCTATGATTTTACCCATGGTTTTGATACCCAGAACCTTATCTTTGACAAAAGGTTAAGCTTTTTACGAAACTGATACAGCCCCATATCTAGGAGTCAGCTGTACTTCATGTGATACATCTAGGCCTTCCGCTTGGTTTATGGTTAAGAATACTGAGCTGGGTCACATCACATGCCAATTTTGTTTTAGGTTGTTGTGTTGGCATATTTAGTTTTAAAAAGCACACGTTGAGTTGAGTTGTAATTTTAAATCATATGTGTCATACCCATAATTGTGGTGCTAAATATGAAAATAACTCCATGGATTTTGGTGATAAGAACTCTCACATTTAGTAAAGGGTCCTTTAATTAGATTCCTAAGATGAGAAAGAAAGCCAAATGGCCCAAACCCCAACTGGTCGAAAACTTAAGTAGAAATCCAAACTGTTTACCGAGTGCTCGGCAAACTCACTAAGTGCTCAGTGAAGCATCAACCGAGCACTCTGTGGGCATTGTCAGTGCACCTTGCACATCTATATGCCCTACTGAGTACTTGGCAAGCTACTGAGCTCTCGGCTACACGGATAGATTGAGTTTCTACTTAATTTTTTATTTGACTGGTTTCTAGTTAAAAATCTTTTAGAAACTGGGTTTATGAATTTATTATTTAGTGAAAGGTAAATTCCATAGACCACATGCGTTGCAATGGTCATTTTCTCTTATATTTATTGTGTGTATACTATATAGCCATTGATTTTTTTTATATTGGTTAATATTTTTCCTTTTTTTTTGGATAAATAAATGAATTTATAGAATCCCAATGGAAACAAGAGGGAAAGCCCCATAACAAGAGGTATACACTCATAATTAACAGTCCATATTAGACCAGTAACCAAGGAAGCCAGGCACATTGCTATGGTAGTCTCCACTCAGCAGCCACAACAAAGTTTGAAAGAGACAATAGACTAAAGAACAGTCAAGGAAGGCATGTGAGAAGTTATTGAAGATCTTATCATTCCTCTGTTTCCAAATAAAATAAGCAGAGACACAAAACTTCTTGACAATTGTGGACAGATGATCTCCCTTCCATTGAGAAGAAGAGCACACATTATAATTTGGCAATTAGTGCCGTTGGTTAGGTTTTTTAGGGCTCGTTTGGTATATAAGATTGGATATGATAGATTAAATGAAAAAATCATGTGTGTTTAAAGAAGAAAATGAATGGTGTTTTCTTACTTAAAAGAAGAAAATGAGAATAAGATGGATTAGCTATAAGGGAAAACTTATATCCCATAATCTCACCATTTTGGAGGAGAAGGGGCAAGTTTTTTCCTATGATTAATCCATCTCCTTTCAATTTTCTTTCTTAAAGTTAGAAGTTTCTTCCTTAAATATAAATAATTTTGTTATTTATCCCGTCATATCCAATCATATGCCCCAAACAAGGCCTTAGTGTTTATTGTGCAAAAATGTAAAAACTTCTTTGATGTTCTCACCTCTGCCTCGTAGCTAACTCTCTTCTTTGATTGGCGGTATATCGGTTATACCAAATTATTTTTTCGAATGGAGTTCTCTCTTCCAGTTACTGGTGTAGATTTTTTTTCTTTATTTTTGGGTCGAATCCAGTTACCAGCATAGTTATCTAAACTCTTCGAGTCGAACTCTAGTTGCTATCACAAAATTATCCCATTGCTTCAATTAATGAATTCACACTTTCCCATAAGTCTTGGCCAAATGTCATCACAATAAGAACAGCCAAACAAGAAGTGACTATGAGATTCATAAATCATATTGAATAAAACACTAACTGGATCGGCAGAGGGAAGTAAACATACTATCCGATCCTTAGTAGCCAAACGACCACTAATGGTTAGCCAAAGCACAAAGCTCATTCTAGAATGTTGAAATTCAAACCAAAGAAGACCAACCCAAGGTCTTAGCGAAGTAAAGGCAGCATATTGGTGCTTTACTAAGTTATTTGAACATATGCAATAGTTTTGGTCTTGCAAATCTAATTGTCTTTCGTGTCTTGCTTAAAGTTCTCAAAATGCAACTTGGCCGAATGCCATTAATTCCAATCTATTTCAACAAAAACAAAAGCTTATTGATTGAACAAGTAGAAATGTCAAAGTGTCTTTATGCGAAAACTGGGAGTGATTACCTGGCAATGCCATTGAGCCTCTCTATAACAGTGATGAGCCCATGAATGCCAAGCTTCCCATCCCCATTAGCCACCATCCCAGAAAACAGCTGCTTGCTCAACGCAGCACCAGGCAACACCACCACCCTCTCATCCTCACCTTCCTCCACAACATTCACTCCCATCCCCAAATCCTTCACTATATACTCTGCAAACCCACCTGGCTTGAAGTCCCCTTCAATCATTTTCTCCCCAAACAGCTCCATCAACTTCGACCCTGCCGCCCCGCCCCTAACAGCTCCCATAAATTGCTTCAAATCCAATCCAACTCGCTCCGCAAACACCAGACCTTCACTCAACCCAATGAAACTCACCCCACTCACAATGTTGTTTCCTATCTTGCAACTCTGTCCACACCCTGCTTCCCCCATGTACGTAACCTTTCCCATAATTTCAAACAATGGTGTCAACCACTTGACAACTCGGGCATCCCCGCCGGCAAATATACTAAGTTTCCCTTCTCTAGCACCGGCGTCAGCCCCAGAAACCGGGGCGTCAACAGCCCAACAATCCTTGGCACGCGCGGCGGAGGATATCTCGCGTGCCAGGGCTGGTAGGTTAGTGGTCATATCGACTGTGACCCCATTGGGGTTTAGACCCGAAAGAACGCCGTTCGTCTCTAAGACAACTTGTCGAACATCTGGTGGGTGTCCCACTATGGTGGAAACAACGTCACTGCACCGGGCAACTTCGGAGGGGGAGTTGGCGAGGCGGGCACCTTGGGATTGCAGTGAGATAGCTTTGGATGGAGTACGGGCGTAGATGGTGAGGGAGTAGCCGGCGGAGATGAGGCGAGAGGCCATGGGAGCACCCATTAGGCCTATGCCAATCCACCCAATGCGGGTTTCAGCGGGACTGATGGGGTTTGGATACACAGTTTCCATGTGTAGAACACAAGGTGAAAAAATGGAAGGATCGAAGCTGAGGAGGCTGAATCTGGTGGTGGGTAATAGTAGACTGCAAATTTGATGAAAGACGGCATCTTTTTCTGTAAACCGATGGCTTTCTCCTGGGAATCTGGAAGTTGAATAATTTATTCAAATTACAATAATATAAGTTACTACTTTACAAGGTACAAATAACATAATGGGGAATACTTGGTTACAGCTAGGTGTGACCTGTAAGTTACCCTACCACCTGCAAAATACTTGTTCGGCAGTACAGGTTTAAATTAATTTTGTAAAAAATTAATTTAATCAAAAATTACTTGATTATATAACTGTTATTGGATAAATAGACTAAATACTCTTTGTACTTAAATAGTGGTTTTTTACCAAACTATTTATTTATTTCATTATTCGATAACAGTTATATAATTATAATTGAGCTGATTTTTTATAGAGATTATCTTTAATAAGTAATTTAAAAATTAAATAGTTTTGATTTTAAGTCTGTATTACTGAAAATAAAATTTTAGGGGGTAGAGTGACCTGTAGATCTCCCAAGTATTGCCCATAATATAATCATAGAACTCCTTGGATACCTTGTGATATGTTTTTAAGGATTTTTTTTAACACATTATTAATTGTTGATGCCTGAAATCTTCTAAAAAAAAAAGGTTGATGTCTTTAAATAATAACTTACTCCTAAATTCAATTTTTAAAAGATTTTTAATAGAACTCAGCCAAATAAAAAATTAAGTTTCAGCCTAATTTGTCCATGACGTGGACGTAGAGTAAAAAAATTACACTACCGAGCACTCAGTACGGAACTAAGGGCTCGGCACACCAAGAGCCCGGTGCATGCAGATGCATTTGCTTATAGATGCATCTTTTTTCCTTGCATATGCAAGGTTATTTGATTTAGAGTACAGGATGCATTTGGAAGCCACCGAGTGCTCAACAAATACTTTATTGAGCACTCGATGAAAAGTTTGGATAGCAACTTAATTTCGAGCGCTTGGCAGATACTTTATCGAGTGCTTGGTGAACAGTTTGGACTGCAAATTAATTTTTGGGCCGGCTAAAATTTTGAATAAATTTTTTTCTCATTTTGGGTTTCTAATTAAAGTACCCATTTTTAAAATGGGAAGAAAACTACATTGCGAAGCATATTACATTAGCTTATGGCAATTACTATGGTGTTTGTGAAATAGTTGTGAAGTCAATAACCCACTCCATCTTTAGGACGTGTATAATTCATCATAGTGAAAAACTGTTTGCAGATATTTATTATCATTAGAAATAATTAAGTTTATATTCAAATTTACTATTAGAATTTAAACCTTTTATATGTTCAGATAATTATTAATACACCCACTTTGAGCTATCATGTTCTTATATAGTCCACTTTTTATATTGGGCGTCCTACAAGTCCACTTGATTTTTTATCAAGCCCACACTTTATCCCTACCAGTCCAAATTATAACTTTTGTATCTTTCTCCGTCTTTCTCTGTTTCTCACTTCTAGTCACTCTTTCATTACCTCTATCTACACCCACAGGAATCGAGCCTCTTCAGAACGAGGGCTAAGGATCAATATGAACGGGTGGAGGCTTGTCCTATTTATTGGACTCCATCCTTGGTAAAGGAGAGGCTTAGATGTGCCCATTTGCTTAGATCACCTGAAGAGAACTTAAAACTTAAGCAATATCTAATTGCCTATCTTTTACGTCGAGAAAGAAGTCTTGTCCAATCAAATTGAAGATGTTAATCATTGTTGTTTATTTTATTTTTATTTTTTTAATTGCTAGCTATGTGTGTTGCTTATGTTTCGTTTTTTTCATTTATTATGTTTCCTTATGCAAGTTGCGTATGTGCCAAGTTGATGATTTATGTTTATGAAATAAAATGAATTTGTGTGTTATGTGTGAAAGTTTGGTGCATTAGCTCAAAAAATAATAATAATAATACCCCTGCCTTCAAATAAATTATATGTAACTCTATGTAAAATTGGACTTTTTTTAAAGATTTTATTAAAATAATGACATTGGTATAATTTCATAAATAGTGCCTAATTTTAAACCCTTTAATTACATATAAAATTTTTCTAAACTTCCACCCCATATGGAAACTCTCTCAAAACCTCATAATACTTACCATTTCTTTTACTCTCATATACATGTTCAAAAGGGTATATAATAAAAGATCATTTACAAATAAGTAAATAAAAGTTTTTGACATTATAAATACCTAGTTTGACGGATTTTATGTTATGGTTTAGCTTCGAAATTGTAGGCTCCGACCAAAATTTTAGAGCTAAACCCTAATATAACACCTTTACTAAACCCATTTTATACCTTAAGAAGAGATGAGATTAAAAAATAGGGATTTACCCTTACAAATTCCCATTTTTTAGTTTTCAAATATTTTATTGACTTATTTGAAATTTGCTATACAATAAAAGGGTAAAATTGAAATATTAAAAAAATCGGGCTCAAACTTTGATGAATATTAGTTGATAAGGAGGTTTTAGGAGAGATTAAGTTCTTATGGTTTTGAATTAATTTTATTATGGATGAAAATTTTGAATTAATCAATTTTAAAACATGGGGTTATGAATAGTTTACATTTTCATAAACTATTACATTATAAATTATAAATTCATGACAGCTTAATTTAATTTGGTACCAACAATATTATTCT
>QANT01009189.1:0-79898 GCA_003254885.1 Purshia tridentata | reverse complement strand
GTCTTTATCACTCCGAAATTCAAAATTCAAACCAAACCATATTATCCAACACATATGTGAAGTTTTAGGCTCTTAATCTAACCAAGCTATAGCCATGTCTATTTATTTGATGTACATGCATGGCTACAAGCAAAGCACCTCATTCTCCTTAAGCATGTGTCATCAGATGTACATGGCTACTAGCTATAGGTTGCTTTAAGTCTTTTCATTCGTTCTTTTTTTTCCAAAAGCTAGCTACCCACGCAGCTCTTGCAACCTCTGCTTCTTCATTCACCAACGCTGTTCACCTGCAAATAAAAATAAGTAAACCATAATTGTAAGTTTTAAACATTACAGAAATTTAGTATGCCACATTCCCAAAATGTATGTAATTTTAACCAAATAGTAGGGGAGAGATTAAATGTCCGTAAAGATGCGAGAAATTAATATGAAAGTCACAGCAAGATGCCAAGTGACAAAATGGCAAAGGCATAGTCAAATTTTACCAATGCATCACGCAAGGTATAGTGACTCTAGTCTCTACTATCCAGACCAAAAGTACGATTCAAACCACATAATATGCTTTTAACTTTAGACGTAATGACTTATGACTCTATATAACAAGTTAGCTAAGAAGGAATTTGGCACTGCAGAAACATCAAATTCCAGCGAAGTGGCCCTCACTAACAAGTCAAGAGGAACTTTCTATAAGTTACTAACATTTTACCCCCCTTCTTCTTTTTTTGTGGGTAAGGTGATTGCCGGTTCATCAACTATTAATTCTTGATTTGATCATGTCCGTTCATTTGTTGTTGGAAACTACAATGAATCTGTATTAAACTCATCATTTAAACCACAGCACCTTTGGCTTCCAGTGGTATGTGTTGGGTCCCACAGGGGGGGTGGTGTGGAGTCTAACAATGATTAAAGGGAAGCCAGCTGCAACTCCCTTATTGGCTTTCGGTTCCTCTTGTCCGAAAAACAGGGAGTGGAGAGAGAGCATGGGTGCAGCTCAAGCAGTTGCCTTTCTCTTTTATTCATTGTCTGGCCCTTTATTCTTTGGGCAATGCTTGGGTGCACCCTACACATCCACCCCCTCTTCCAAAATTTGCACAACCACCCTTCTTCTAAATTTTCTTTTGACAGTGTAGGGTCAGGATCATATCCGTTCAAATTTACATACTTAAATGATCTCTAAAACATAAATAGTTCTGATCCTGAGCATGCACAGCCGAACGATAATTTTGGAATAAATGGACTGTGGATGCACAGGTGCACCTCTGAGTAATACACCCAAGTATTTGCCTTATGCTCTTGGCTGGGTTATTCCCTTTTGTCCGTACAGAGAGTGAGAGAGTGCAGCCCAAAAGAAAAAGGCAACCGCTGCCTTTGTGTGAGATAGGAAGAAGTGAGTTGGTGCTGCCGCTGCAGTCTTTGAGAGAAAATTAGAGAGAGCTTGAGTGTTCTTCCTATTTTGTAATTCTCTAAGTGAGATTGTGAGATTGTGGTACTATTAGCTTGAGATTAAGAGTAGAGAACTCTTGTGTAATCTTGTATCTTCTTCTTGAAACCCCTAGACCAAGTGGATGTAGCTCGGTCATATTGAGTGAATCACTATATCTTGTTTCTTTGTGTTTGATTGTTCTTGATTTGGGTTTGCTTGTTTTGTGACCTAGAATATTTCTGAAATTCACTTGTTATTGATCTGGGATTAGGGGTAAAAAAATTCCTACAGTATGTAAATAAAATGAAATGGTTCAAAGAGAAAATAAATAGGCAGATAATTAAGTAGAAATATCAAAATGGGTAAAAAAGAGAGATGGATAACCCACTACTCCAGCTCTCATAAGATACTGTTGGTTGGTGAAGGTGACTTCTCATTTTCTGCTTGCTTGGCTAGAGCATTTCGCACTGCCACCAACATGGTTGCTACTACTCTCGAATCCGAAGGTACATTATCAGACTACATCAACTCTCTCTATATCATATATTCACCACATAGTCTACAAGTAATTCTAAGTTTTATTACTAAATTTTCAGATACTTTATATATATATAAAAGTAGGGAATTGCCCTCTCACCAGTCACCACTTAGTTCTGTAAGTAATTCTAAGTTTTATTTTTTAATTGTTTTACATGAATTAATTTGATCTAGCCAATACTAAATTTTCAGATACTCTATTGACAAAACATTGGACCTGCGAACCGCACTTGGATTTGTTAAAGAGAAGAAGGTGCTTGGTGCTGTATGAAGTTGATGTACATGACATGGACCAGCATCCCACACTCATTGACATGGAATTCGATATCATCATCTTCAACTTTCCTCACGCAGGCCATTACTCTTATCTGTGTGAAAGAGACGAAGAGCTCATAGAGTAAGTGAGAAAAGTGCCTTGAGTTTTTTATATGCCTGCATTAATGGTCTCAGTTTGTCCTCGATCCAATGGTGCCAATATAATATATACAATGCATGAAATATTGCATATATAGTTAACCAATTTTGTTTAATGCAATGGCTCTGCATTTTTCATATCTATCATTCATATGCTTAGTTCTTAAATTATCTAGTCTTGGTGGATGATTAATTTGAGGGTTCAAATGGATTAGAATGCACAGGAATTTATTGAAAGCTTTTTTCAAAAGTGCGTCTGGGATGCTCAGCAAAGGTGGGGAGATTCATGTTTCACACAGGGATGACTACCCCTATAATAAATGGAAGTTGAAGAAACTTGCTAAGAAATCAGGCCTCGTTTTGAAAGAGAAAGTGATGTTTGAAAAGTCGGACTACCCTGGCTACCACAATAAGAGAGGTGGTGACATTAAGTGCAATAAAAAATTTCCTCTCAACCAAAGCTATACCTTCAAATTTTCTCTGGGCAATCAAACATGAAAGTACTTAATTATCAAATGCATGTTCGCATTCATGTCTTTTGTGCATATATATATGGCTTTGTACGGATTTGGTTCTGAAACACATAATGTAATTAAGCAAGCTCAGCAAGTAATGTACCTAGTTATGTTTCTAGTTGAGAAATACTGATGAGCACATTGTCAATTCCAACTAAACATTCTTGAGGTCTCCAACAGTCCTCCATCAACCCGTTTTAAAATAATGGAGGCCTTCAAAAATTCTCCATGCTCGATCAACCTCTACTCATTAATGTAGAATTTTCAAACTATTCAAAACCAGGTCTGCTTTCTGCATGATAGCTTCTTCACATTCAACCTCCTATTATAGGAGTAGTCATCGCAAGCTCTCAGACAAGAAAAAGCCCAAGTCTACAGACAGAAAAAAGCCCAAGTTGCAACTTGCAAATCAAAGACTATGGAATATATATTTGTTGCTTAAAAATTAAAATTATTTGAAAATGTAATTGAATAAAGACTAAAGCGTACGTTGCCCTTGCTTGGACGGTGGTTTGTGTTTGTCTAGTTTTCATAAATTAAGATAATAAAGTACATCAGATCATTCATATGCTTTGTTATTGACAAATGAATGGCAGGGGTCTCGGGCATCGATCGATCTCCAAATCTAATTATATGCCTCGTGTTTGAAGATTCAAGACCAATAGTAAACAACAATAACTTATTTCCTCCTTGGTTGAATACCCAATTGACTAAACTCTGTTTTTCACTCTGTCAAATTGCTTTTCTTCATTTCCTCCTTGGTTGAATACCCAATTTATACATTTCATAAATTCTATGTCGGCTACCACGTTATTACCAATTAATTAGCTAAATCACCAATTAATGATCCACACATGCATGACATCAATTTCCAATAAGCTTCTTTTTCTGAACCATCACTTATGAACACTCCTACATTTATGGATCCAATTTTGTTCACCGAATAATTTGGAAGCATGTCATTTATTCAAATTTGGATACAGTCTGAACCTCATGTATCATCAACAAATAAGATAATAAAACATGTATTGACAAATTATTTGGTGAGCAATTTGGCGACCAGATTTGGAAAATCTAGCATTATTGATGGCGTATATACCAAGCAACAAAAGTGGTAAGAAATAAATTTGCTGACCATACTACATGTGTCCATAGGCATTTACAGCATTAATTATATGTTGATCTGGAAGGAAGACAATGTGTGTATGCTTGTGTGTGCGTGATTGATAGAGGAAGTGAGAGAGGGACGGAGAGATGATGCAGGTTTACAGACGATCATATCAAAATGTAACTGGGTTTTCCATGGTTTTCTTTGCTATAGTCTATGTGGTTGTTGTGACAAAGGGTTCCAAAGGATCAATGTCTTGGTTTAACATTTCGGCATCTCATCCATTGCCATGGTTGGCTAGTACTAGTGGTGTAGATAGGGATTCTGATTCTGCATTCAGACTCAACCATGTTTTATCACACAGGGTATTTGTTCTACTTTCTTATCTTATATATGTTTGGTGATCGATTTTATCTGTTGCTTTTGATTTTGCTGCAGAATCTCATTATGCTGCAAGCAAAGCCTGTGTAACCAAGTCTGTGCGTTCATTAATTTTTTTAATTACTGATTACCATTTCTGCTGTCTTCACCAATATAATCTTGTAGAAGATAACAAGGAAAAAGGTACTAATGCCTCAAGATCTTGGAAGGATTTTCATTGCTGAATCTGTATTGAAAAGGCATAATAAGCTGCACAGTAATGTAAAACTGGAGAGGCTTGAAGCTGGTCTTGCTAGTGCTAGAGCATTGATAAGAGAAGCAACGACAAATCCAAACCATACAAATCTCGAAGATGCAGATTATGTTCCACAAGGCCTTATTTACAGGAATGCTTACGCCTTTCACCGGTACTACTAATCTCTTAGAACAAGAACCATGAATCGAATTATGTTCCTGAGTACTCTTCATTCTTAGCTCTTAATTTTTTTTCCAAATATTATGTAGGAGCTACCTGTTAATGGAGAGGTTGTTCAAGATATTTGTGTATGAAGAGGGAGAGCCTCCTATATTTCACAATGGTCCTTGCAAGAACATATACTCTATGGAGGGACTCTTCCTAAGCTTCATGGAAAGTGATACCAAGTTCAGGACTCTGGACCCAGACAAAGCCCATGTCTTTTTTCTTCCATTCAGTGTGGTGATGATCATTGAGTACATGTTTCATCCAGTTATTCGCGACAAAGCTGTTATTGAGCGCACTGTGGTTGATTATGTTCAGATCATATCTGACAAGTACCCATTTTGGAACAGAAGCTTTGGAGCTGATCATTTTATGCTTTCTTGTCATGATTGGGTATCTTTCTCACTCGACAGTAGTAGTACTCTGACATGTTATGTTATTAGATTATTAATCTGAACTGCGTATTCAAATTAGAGTCCATCTAATCAATAGTTCAGATTCACAATCCGAGCAACTAATGTGCTATTTGCTTTTGCATAGGGGCCAAGGGCAACATGGTATGTTAAGAAACTATACTTCGTGGCCATCCGGGTACTATGTAATGCGAACACCTCTGAGTACTTCAATCCCAAGAAAGACGCATCCTTTCCCGAAATCAATCTGGCAAATGGTGAAATTACAGGCCTACTCGGTGGCTTGCCCCCCACGAAACGCTCAATCCTAGCATTCTTTGCAGGTGCAATGCACGGTCGAATTAGGCCATCACTGTTCCAGCACTGGAAAGAAAAAGACCAAGATGTACTGGTGTACGAAAAACTGCCTGAAGGGGTTTCATACAATGACATGCTGAAGAAAAGCAAGTACTGCCTTTGCCCAAGTGGTCATGAAGTTGCCAGTCCAAGAATTGCAGAGGCAATCTATGCAGAGTGTGTGCCTGTTTTGATATCACAGCACTATGTTCTGCCTTTCAGTGATGTTCTTGATTGGGGTTCATTCTCTGTTCAAATTTCAGTGAGTGAAATACCAAAACTCAAAGCGATATTAATGGCAATACCTGAAGAGCAATACATGAGAATGCAGGAGAGAGTGAAGCAAGTGCAAAGACACTTTGTATTGAACAATCCCCCCAAGAGATTTGATGTTTTCCATATGATTATTCATTCAATCTGGCTCAGGAGACTAAATATACGCATTTATAGTTGATTATAATTGTTGTATCATCTTAGGCCTATAATAATTGTTGTATCATGGAAATTGCAATTGGCCACTTCAGATTAGCTGAAAAACAGCAGAGTCTTACTACTCATGAATTGAATATTGAGTATCTTTTAAATTTCATGGTTATAATTGTTTAAAAAAACAAATATACAACCTCAAGTCTTAAGGCTAAAGAAGGTTCCACTTGTGTTATTCAACATGCCATCTTAATTATTGAATGAGTACATCATCCTTATATCCTATTGTTGGGATTGGTCCAGCCCATGAGGTTTAATTGAAGATCTAGAATCTTCTCCTTCTTTCTAGTTAGTGCAAGTTGGCTAAAGTTCAAGAAGTTTGTAGAGAATTCTACAATGCTTGGGTGATGGATTTTTCTCCAAGTTGCTAGAAGGATCCAATCCATATGACTTAATTGAAGATCTAGAATGATCTCTAATTCATGATGGATGGCTTGGTTCTAGAGAATTCTTGATGGCACCCAAATGTTGAATATTGGTGCAAGCTAGAAACTTGTGGAAATATCTAGAGACTAATCAATTCTCCAAGTTGCTAGAAGGATCCATCCATGGCTATAAAAGGAGGATGAGGCTTGGCATTTAACATCAAGCAATTGAAGCAATCAAGCTAATTGCATTCCGACTACCACTCAAAGTGAGGAGTGAGAGTATAGAGAAAGAGAGAGTGTGAGAGAAGTGAAGTATTTCTTTTGGTGTTTCCTTCAAGGTGTTCATAGCTTGAAGAAGTGGTGATTCCTCTTGTACTCTCTAGGTGTTCATCAAGTCTTGTTCTTAGACTTGGTAAGATCTTTCCGCTGTACCCATTATTTGATATAGTGGAGTTATTCTAATATCGCTGCCCGTGGACGTAGGCACACTGCCGAACCACGTTAAATCCTTGGTGTCCTTATTTACATTTTTTCGCTTGCCTATTTCTTTATTGGTTTGAGTTTGTGTTTTTCCCATTCTATCTAATCGATCCTAACACCTATAATAGCGTAATTACATAAATCTGATATTGACATTACTTGACGCATAAAAATTAATAATGGTCACATAATTGCACTAATTTGCAACTTATAAACTACGGTTCATCTTCAAATGACTTGTTTCAATCATCATTTTACTCTTTAACCCATTTTAATATTTTAATATCAAAATGTAATATTTCTAGTATTATTGTTAAGGTCCTAATTAAGTAAATACTTTGACATATGATCGAGTACGTATAGGTCAAGTTATGCTCGGCAATTTCATGTGTGTACCACAATTTGAAATGCGACTGTCCTACCATTTCCTCCACAGACGGATCCAGATCCTTACGATTTATTTGTTGAATATTCTCCTATTGTACTGGAAATGAAGCTGACCTTAATTTCTACAAAGGTGATTGATTGGGTCCAAAAAAGTTGATACATATTGCATGGAAAACCCTCACCATATCAACGCGCATCATTGAAAGAAAACATTCATATAATAAACTTTTACTTCAACGGAAAAAAGGTTGGCGCTTTAGTAAAGTGTCACTTTTTTTAAGTCTTTTTTTTGTTGTTGGTCAGATTCACATTTGCTCGGCCTTAATCAAAAAGTAAGAACAAGAATGGATTATGAGTTTAGGGTTAAATTAATTCAATGAATTCATGTGTTATAATTTTATTATTTGTCAAAAATAAAAAATTACAATTTCCCTTATCGTTGGACAAAGGGAATGTCACATTGTCTTTATATCTTTTGAGTAAACATTATGAAGCTAACTTTATCCAACAATTTACAAAAAAATAAATAATTAATTAATTAAAAAGAAACTTACTACAATATTTTATCAACAAAAAAAAAAAGGCAAATGAATTATTTACAAAAGTCGGTTTTTGTTATTTTTGGTCAAATTCCTAAAAGTGCACTAAAGGTCAAGCGAGGTCAAGTCAATGAACCGCGTTAGACAGCCTTCTAAGAAGGGCGTGAATGCGTTCACACTTTTGGGCTCAAAAATCAAAATATATAAGCTAAATTTACATGGGTGGGCCCAAACAGTAACTCTCTTTCCATGGGCTTTCTAGTTTCTACATCACTCACATGCGTGATTCATGTGCCTAATTTTACATGAACAGGATAATCTTTGCGATAATCTTTTTTTAAAAATATTTTTATGACGTACTACTTGCTAATGTCATATATATAATTGTCTTCTTCAGTTCTTCAAGATAAAAAGTCATGTATAAACGGTGACAACTAACTAACATGACAAGCAAATTAGTCTCTACATGTTTAGTAATGAGCATAAATTTTATATTAAAAAGACTAATGCTTAATACGATCATGTATACACACAGTTATTGGATATTTCAGTTGAAAAAACTATAGAATTGCATACTTTGTACCCAAATTCAATTCAATCCATCTTCCTAAATAAAAATAAAAAATAAAAAATATATGGCTATGCATACATTCCTACACTTAATCATATAATTTTTTGTGTTAGATATTTAGTTATGATTTTTGTAAAAGAAATTGGTATATGTATTAAATTGTAAATTTGGAATGCACGTTAATTGATAATTAATCTAATTAATGATTTAAATTTACAATTGAACAACATAAGTATTTTTGTTGTCAACACAATAAACATGATTGACACCAAACAGGAAATCTCCCTACCTTGAAGTTGAGAGAATAAAATTGAACTTAAAGTTAATAGAAATTGGTTTCCTTCATTTTCAGCACCTCAAACTTGATTTTAATTTTTTGGTCTTCCAACATTGTGAGTGACTAGCCAATCAAATTTATCTTCCTTTTTCATATTTTATTTCTTAATGAGAGTTCATTTTCAGCACCTCAAACTTGATTTTAATTTTTTTAGGTCTTCCAACATTGTGAGCGACCATCCTATCAAATGTCTAACATGAATTTGGTTTCTTTCATTTTCAGCATCTCAAACTTGATTTTAATTTTTTGGTCTTCCAACATTGTGAGTGACTAGCCAATCAAATTTCTCTTCCTTTTTCATATTTTATTTCTTAATGAGAGTGACAAATGACAATTGAGATTCTATAAGCGTCCACGACGGGGCATAGAAAGCATACATTATTTTATGGAGCCGTCATTATGGAAAACATATATACCAACAAAATAGCATCCTATGGATTGAAAGAGACTGCATCTCGGGTCAAATTAACTATAGTTAATTAATAATTAGTCATAATACATTTTTTTAATCTCTTTTATAGTTTATGATGACTTCTGAGGCAATTTTACTTCTTTCATACAAGTCAAAATTTAAATATTACAAATTTACAACCATCCCATTACCAAGATTGTTTTTCTGGCGTCTAATTACAGTAATTACTCAATTTCTGAATTAAGGGTCACTTTTGAATTTTGATCAATCGGGTTCAATTTTTAAAAAAGAAACAAAAAACAGAAAGTAAGATTACGTATATGACTACGTTTCTTAAGATGACTTAATTACATCACTTCCTATTTTATCCATCTTAATCACAATAATACAACAAAAACAATTATTATCATGATAGTTTACGGGATGTTAGAAGTTAGAACTTTTCTTTAATGTTTTATTCATATAAATGAAATTTAATATTATATGATGTGAAATTCAATAGTCGGTTCATATTGTATAAATAAATAATCCAAATCGGATAAACAGAAAAAAAAAANAAAAAAAAAAAAAAAAAAAAAAAAAAAAAAAAAAAAAAAAAAAAAAAAAAAGAGAAGGGGTATTGGATTTATGTGTAAATCATGAAGATAAGTTTAATATACATATATGAACTTCAATCAAGACAAAAGTGAATATTTTGTCTTTTTTCTTCTTTTTTATTTATAATCTTTATGATAAAGTTGTCCCTAAAGCAATTTAGTATAAGTCCATCAAATTGAAAACATTTTTTTTTATGGTCGAAAAATGCCAAACTTTCAATGGAACCTTGTAGAAAGCTTGTCCTTTCATGGAGGCTGGAGCCAATTTCCTCATTTTCCACTAGGAAAGGGATAAACAACGACCCAGTGGCAGAGAGAGTAAACGACAACCCAGAGGCAGAGACCTGAAGACAATGGGTTCATATTGGGTTGGACCCTATACATTCAAAGCTATAGTAGCTATAGGACATTAGGTTGACTATGAAACTATATGAACGAGTCGTATAGTTTAGATGAAAAATCGTCATGTTTCCATTAGTGTCATAATCAGGTCCAATCTATCAAAACTATCGGCATTTTAAACGATCGATCCAGGGGCAGAGACCTGAAGACAAGGGGTTCATATTGGGCTAGGCCCCATACATACAAAGCCATAGTAGCTTCAGGACATTAGGTTGACTATGAAACTATGAACGAGTCATGTATTTTAGACAAGAAATCATCTTGTTTTAATTAGTATCGTAATCAAGTCTAATCTATTAACACTATCAGCATTTTAGACGAAAAATCGTCAAAAATGCTAACAATCTTGACAGATTGATAACATTGCAAATTTTTTGTATATTATGTTGTATACAATAGACTTCTCATGATATATAATTTTCTCGCATAATTATCTTACATAACATATATTGCAAAATTTATTCTCATATAAACAGGAGGGGATCTTACACTCACGTAAGTTCCACTTGTGTGATAAACGTAATCAACAGTATGAATACATAATTGTATTGATTAATATTCCTCACTATCTATCACACTCAAAGAG
Organism: Purshia tridentata; assembly: GCA_003254885.1. Lineage (NCBI taxonomy): Eukaryota > Viridiplantae > Streptophyta > Magnoliopsida > Rosales > Rosaceae > Purshia > Purshia tridentata. The sequence continues at coordinate 69,147 of QANT01009189.1, read as the reverse complement.
CCAAACGTACCCCACAATTTCATTAATTAAGACATTGAGATATAAACTGTGAGCACAAAATGATCACAAGGAACTGTGAGATATAATTTTTAGCAGAATATTAATATTGTGGTTGTACTATCACAAGGAACTAAGTCAAAAGTCTTGCCCATTTGTTGGTTTTGTTTCCTATATTTAATACATATATGCATAAATGTGAGTGACTTTTAGGATAATGCTGCTAGTTAATACACATCAATGGACTGAGTCTTCTTCCACAAAATACAGATAATGATCACAAACCACTTGTTTTATATATATATATAGGACTATTGACTCGTATACTCTTCTAATTTTTCAAATTTGTTTTAATCCAACACTGATAAAGACCAAAACCATCCTGTTTTATGCCCCGTTGTACAAACAGTTTTGATGGCAATTATGCATTTTTCTTGCACAGCAAGAAAAACGAAACCTTTCTGAAATCCTGAAGATCTTCATGTTGAGTGAGAGTGAAAAGTGACATCTAACAGCTTTATAATAATGGGATCAGTTCAGAAAGAATTGATTTCTTAATGGGTCTTGTAATAGAAAATGAAGTGAACAACTGTGTCTAGCAATTCATAATGGTATTGCAATACACATCACATCTATTATTATAGTCATATATATTTACAAGGCAAGTCCTTCATTAATTGGGTGAGTGAGTGAGTGACTTTACAAAATACCAATTAAATATAAAGTTTTAGTTAACACATACAACTCATGTAAAAGTGTTATTATTATAAACAAAATTGAAGGTGAATGTGAAAATAAAATGGTCATTACAAAAGAGAGATGGAAAATGCTACTAATGCATGTTGCACATAATTGAAGTAAAATTTATACGTCACGATTTATTATCTCTACCTTTCTATCACATGATTTAATACAGATAAAAGAAATAAAGATAATAAATATATTGCATGTTGCACATAATTGAAGTAAAATTTATACGTAACGAGTGTATACAATACATTTATTATCTTTACCTTTCTATCACATGATTTAATATAGATAAAAGAAATAAAGATAATAAATATATAATAAGTTTTTTTTTTTTTCCATAATTTGATGTCCGGACATCTCATAAAGAACCAATTTCTACTTGATGTGACTGACCACTAAACACTCCTATTGGAACTTGCCTAAGAGCTTCTCTTCATCACGATTCCACGAAACACTCCAACGAGGCCTATAAATACCTTCAATTCCCTAGTCCCCCTCCACACTATCAATCTCCCAAAGCCAAAGCCAAAGCCAAAGCCAAAGGACCAACACCTTCAGACACGTACCTTTGGCTCATCATCATCAACAGCATCAGCATCAGCATGAAGGTATGTATGAGATTCTTGTAAGGAAATATGCATTGTGAGAAACATATGAAGCAATTCAACAACTGGGTTTTGTTTCTAATTAAAAGTTAATGTCTTGTTTTGCAGCAAAAGGTGGTGATCAAGTTGTCTGCGCATGATGAGAGGTCCAGATGCAAAGCCATGAAGACTGCAGTTGGGGTTGATGGTAATTAAATTAACCATAATTAAATCCCAGAAAGTAATTCTTACCCTTCACAATTTCTGGTACTTAACTAATTGTTTCTTCATTTGTACAGGGGTGAATTCAGCAACTTTTCAGCAGGACAAGGACCAAATAGAGGTAACAGGGGAAGATGTTGATGTGGTAAGGCTCACAACTCTGCTGAGAAAAAGCTTGAAGTATGCAGAGGTGCTCAGTGTGAACCCTGTGGGTGAGAAAAAAGAGGAAAAAAAGGACTCTGGAACCAAAATTGAGCCAATTATTCACTACCAGATTGGATGGCCTTATCAACCCCAAGTCCATGAAATTGGGACTGTTTATTCACCGTACCAAAATTACCATTGCCAAGAACCCAGTTGCTCTATCATGTAATTAATTATATATATATATATATATATATATATGTAGCCAGAGTATATTTAATATAGTGAGAGATACAACAACAGAGAGTACTGTCATCGTGTCATACCCTTCAGCCAGAGGGCCACACCATCATCATCTAGAGTACTACATATGAATATGTTTTCCTTCAAAGTGCTGAATAGCTTGTTTTTGTGTAATTAAATTCCATTTAGAAATTACATTTCATGGTTTATTTTCTGTGATGAATATATATAGCAAGTTGAGACCCCAAACCAGATAAGTATATATAGTAAGTTTGAATATTCACAGTCCTTATTAATCTGCAGAGCTACCAATTCTTCAATCTATGTTGTGTGTTATGAATTGAGGTGACTAGTAAATAAAAAATTTAATGTAAAAAGTACTCTTTACCATGACTTGTTGCAGACTAAGGTAGTGGCAGACAAGTGACAACTTGAACTTTTAGTTTACCCAATTACTTCTGGAAAACTGGAAAAAGCAAAAAGCCAAAAAGATGTTCTAGTCAAAGAAGTGGTTTTTAATTGATCACCCAAAAAGGCACTCTTGGACATACCTGTTCAGTGTTCACCATCAAAGAAAGAAATCATTGAAAAATAACAAAGCATTAATCAGTGACGAGCAGTATAAATCATATTAATCTTGTAGAGAAATGCAAGTTCAAGCATACACGGTTCAAACTTGAAATGATGATGAGTGGGTCAGTCAGTCAAATTGGTGGACATGCATGACTCCCCTGATGCCAACTAAGAAAGGCCACCTCTTGGTTTGACAAGTTTGCTTAGATGGCATCCAGGGAGCCAGGCACGTCATCATGTCTTTGACATGTGGATATATAAAAAGTTGCTCAATATTATGCATCTCATATTTGGCGTGTACAGTACTCACAAGTTAAATCAAGTGTCAGCAAAACAGCAAGCCTCATACAGTATAGTAATACAGTTCTTCTAATAATGGAAATTCGAACATATTCAACAGTTCATAAATTTAAACTCTAATATTCAGAAAAATAAACAAATTAATCTATCAAATCCAAGAGTTGAAAAGTAGTTACATAGCATATATACAAATTCGATCACACCACAGAAATTTCCTCAGTAATATGCATGAATTGGGTGAACAATGTTGCACTCTACTAGCTACACCACACTTACCCTTCATTTACTTTGGCTAGAGAAGTTGGAGGAAGTGAGCAAGTACCTCAATCTCTCTCTCTCTCTCTCTCTGAAATTACTTACTTGGTTCAGTGCATGAGAAGTATGCAGTGGAGTGGGATATATAAGAAAAGGTGGGGAGGTGATAGAAGTAGGCAAAGACAGAAGAAAATCCAATGGCAGAGATGAGAGATTAGATAGGACTGACTAGTACTACTCGTTCTCAACAGACGGCTGAAAACAGTTTTAAAGTTTTCTTCAACATTTGTAATGTCTACTCACTCTAGCTGTGCACAAAACAATGCTTAATTTCTGATCCCTTGATCGGATCAATAATAAACATTGTGACTCTGTGTGTGTCTGTGTGTGTGAATCCTATATTAACTCTTATTAATTAGCAGCAGCTGCAGAAAATGCCAAAATCGAGCGGCCTCAAGCTTTGCCGCAGAAATGTGAAAGTTTGGCTCATCTCACGTTGGAAATGGTGACCCACTTCCCATAATCTCCATATAAATTTAAAGTTGCAGTTAAATGGACAGCAGGTGATAGGAGAGAGCTAGCCAACACTACAGCCTTGTTCACCTGTATTAGACGGCGCCAAAGCCACTGCATGAGACAAATACAGCCTTGCCTTACCTGTTTTAACGTATTCTCCTACGGCCCTTTATAGGACATGCTACCAATGTGAGAATATGGGGTGTGTTGTTCGGCATATTGAAAAAATTATAACTTTGTATAAGTTTGCTTACAAGAATCTCGAGTTTGATGCTCAAATTTCCTACAACTAAGATTATTTAATTTCTCATAATCATGAATGAAATGCATATGGTCAAGCAGTACTACAAGGCTACTCTTATTTATTGATCACATTGTCACAACTTCATGAGAAATAGAATTAGCCATGTAATAAGTAGATGTGGTATAAACAATCGTACCGGATTCATGTTACTCTGTTTAGTATATACTATATAGTATACTCCCAATGAAATATGTTCATGGGGGCTTTGTAAATATTGATTGATTTCCCTAAAGCATCTGAAACCCATATGTTGGTGGCTGATTTGGTTAGCAGTTGGGAGCCCAGAGAAGCCCTAGGCCCAGATTTGCCATAGCTTTGAAGTTTGGGTTAAATTGTAAACAAGCCCAGCCCATTCTTCTAAACTCTTAGACTTTCATCTGTTTGGCTTTGGCCTCTTCAGAACATTGTGTGGTCATGGTGCCATTAGCCTTAAGGTTGTCATCTATGATCACCTCCCATGAACTCCCAACCCCAACCTACCAAACCCAGGATTCGATTTAGGACTTTATTCCTTCCTTCCTTTCTCTCACGCATGCATATATATGTTAGTGAAACATCACATTTTAACCACAAAGATGCTTGTAACAAAGCCCCTATTGGACATCATATATAGCACCAATCCATACTGATCAAAACCTGGCTTTCTTATGAAAACCATATATAGCCAATACCTCAAGGAAGGTCCCCTCCATTTTTAGGTCCGTCATAGGATAGCATTTTTCACCAGCCGGCAATGGAAAAGCTAGAGCTAGCTAGCATCCAATATTTTGTACATGTGGCAGTTCCTGATTCGTCAACTTCACTGTGTTATCCTTATTGGCTACTTTTTTTTGGCCAAATCCTTATTGGCTACTTGATGGGCTACATAAGGTTCAAAAACTCAGACTCCCCCACTCTACCAACCCTTTTTTTCTTTGCACCTTCGTATATTCAATTATTATCTTACAAAATATAATTATATCCCAATAGGGTCCACAGTCTATTAGTCTACGTTGCAATTTCTCTTTACAATAATCACATTATGCAGCAAAGCTAGTTAAGTAGTACTTCTTACCACGCTGGTACCTGGATCTTTGGAAGTTTCAAAATACCATAAAAACCCAACTTTTTGCTCCTCAAGAGAGCCAAGAAACAAGGGTCAAGCAAGCAATGAGGATACCAACCACTGCCCTTTACCTCCTGTCTTTCCTTCTTTCTTCTCTAGTACTGCAAAGACCCACCTTAGCCATAAAAAAGGTGAGCATTCAATCCTTGTCTTTGCTTCCATTAAAAATTTTGAAAAGTAGCTTTCATTGAATTAATGGTAGTACTACTAGACTAGTGGTCATTTCATATTTTTTCCAACAAACTCACTTGCTTCTCTACTATGGTTGTAGTCCTATGTGGTGTACTTGGGAGCACACTCACATCCCCAAAACTTGTCACAGCTTGAATTGAACCGAGTGACAGAGAATCACTATGAGTTTCTTGGGTCATTCTTGGGCAGGTGCATTATATAAACACATATCTTTTATATATTACCAAGTAAAACACCCCATTTGGTGAATCATATCATATCATATCATATCATATATATATATTCTTGTCCAGTTCTTCAACTGTTTGAATTATGTTCTGCAAAATGCAGCCATGAAGTTGCAAGAGAATCGATCTTTTACTCATACACCAGGCACATCAATGGCTTTGCTGCCACATTAGAAGAAGAAGAAGCAGCTCAGATAGCTAGTGAGAAATTCTATCTAATCTTATTTCTCCTCTGGTTTCTCTGTTTTTAATTATGTACTTGGTCTTATTTCTCTTCACTATTGTACTGTCATTGAAACACTGCAGAGCATCCAAAAGTAGTCTCAGTTTTCTTGAACAAGGGGAAAAAATTACACACAACTCGATCATGGGACTTCTTGGGACTTGAACATGGTGGTGTTACTCCCCCCAATTCAATCTGGAAGAAGGCAAGATATGGTGAAGATACAATCATAGGAAACCTTGATACTGGTCAGTTTTTTTCCATTTCTTTTTTTTTTTTTTTTTGGTTATTTGGGTGAATTTTTAATATATATTTCCTTAACTTTCAAGTCAAGTTCACTTCCCAATTCATGCACTAAAATAGTATCGAATTAATCAATCAGCTAGATGCATTCCAAATGCATTTTTAAAATGCAATAATTTTGATCTGGATCGTTGACCACTTATAACATGCAAGAGTTTTTTTTTCAACGTCGAAGGTTATAAAATTGGTCTTAATGAACATTTACCAATTAAAAACTGATGTTAATGAATGATACTTTTTAAAGTAATCACCATCATTATGTTTGATTTTTTTATCTTTTCAACTATTATTACTTTGGTGCTTAGATAAACCAACTTCTTGATCTCAGCCATGCACGTTCATGTATTACTAAAATTGTTTGTACAGCTACTGCAACCAAAAAAGATTCTTGGCATATCCTGGCTTTCCTTTGTCTTTATGATTGTCTCTATATAAACAAAGAACTAACACGAAGGGGGTGCAATTATTTGGGGTGGGTCTACTGAAACGTTAGCATAGGCAATTTGGATGTGATTAAATATTGTGAATAATATATAATTTGGGAAATGTTTACCAAAAGGAAATTAATTTTTTTACCCTGTGTCAATTTAGGATATGAATTTTTTTTTGTCAATCTGCACTCTAAACTTTTATTTCATGTCAAAGTGACCCATTTCGTCATGTTGTTACATATTCCTTCCAGAATAGATCATTTGCGTGGCACACATATTGATAATTTTTTCCCATATAATTTGAAACACAATGTCTATTGCTTTCTTGTTGAGCATTCTTTAGCCTTACTGGTTCAATGTGATTCTGGTAGGCGCATGGCCAGAATCCAAGAGCTTTAGTGATGAAGGGTATGGACCGATTCCATCCAAGTGGAAAGGAATCTGCCAAAATGAGATAGATACTGCATTTCACTGCAACAGGTACCCACTATTTTATTACTGTTTTCTGCAAAAGATTAATTTGCTTTCTGTTTTGTTATCTACAGCATTATGTATCAAATTTTCAATTTCAAGATGTAATTGATTATCATAATATGAATTAAACATGATATGCTCATTGTTAAAATGTTTTAAAAGTGAAGCAAGAAAGCCTTCTTCTTTATTCTTTGTGATCAACCTTGGATGGTCCAATAAAGGTGATCTGCTTTAGTAGTGGGGGAAATAAATGGTACTGTAAAGCAGAACTCATTTGGAATTTTCTCATTAAAGCTGACTGAACCGATACTAATTTTGGAAAACTTAGACCAGGATCCAAGTGGGTAAGAAAGATAACTCTGCCTTATTAATGTCAAGTAGATAAAATCATAAAACTGCAAAGTGCAAACATTTTCTCATGGGATCCAATTGCTTATTGTCATTACCTCTATGTGTTTTTGGAGCTTATGTGGTTGAGTATATGCATTTTCTGGTAGCCTGTTACTGCTTCAATGCCCTGTATCTGATCCCATTTTCAAAATGCATTGCTGTAATTAGATTAATGTTTGCTTAACTATTAATTAATTAGCTTTATAATTGAAAACTACATCTTTCCCTAAGGTTCCCACTTGCTCATTTAAAAGTTTCCTAAATCATTATTGGCTACTGTGTGGATACCAGTTAGGAGAATAAACTAATCAAGTTGTTGTAGTCAGACTCTTTGTCCAACAGCTACCATGAAAAAAGGTGCCCCATGGGCCATGGCCCATCCATATGATCCTATCTTTCATTAAAAAAGTCCAACTTCTGTTTACTGTTCTTAAATACTCACTTCTTGTTGTCCAAAAGCAAGACATTAAGAAATTATTTTCTGTTACCAATTTTAACCCATATATATTATAAGGATATTTCCTTACATCAAGCTTCTTCTTATCCAACGTGTGTACTGTAGTCTCCCAGGCAAGCCAGCATAACAATTTAGCAAGCAAACAAATTATATTATAATAAATGAGAGAGAAGACAGGTGCAAAACAATATTTTGTCCTACTGCACTTTATTATCTACATGTATGTAATCCCCAGTACACCTAATTAAATGCCCTGAAAAGTGTATTTGTCATATTGTAAAGGGTGGCTTTACTATTTTTAGCAACTTTTCCCTCTGGATTTTGTGATGGATTAATTCTATTTTTAAGTGGTTTATCCATTGTGAATCTTGTAAGTCATTGGTAATTAGTAACACTTGTTGCAAAACTATTGCATGAAAGGAAGCTACTTGGAGCAAGATACTTCAACAAAGGCTTTGCTGCAGTTGTTGGCCCCCTCAACTCCTCCTTTGACTCACCGCGCGACAATGAAGGCCACGGCTCTCACACCTTATCAACAGCTGGCGGTAATTTTGTAACCGGGGCAAGTGTCTTCGGCTATGGTAATGGAACAGCAAAGGGTGGATCACCGAAAGCCCGGGTGGCAGCTTATAAAGTGTGTTGGCCTCCAGTAAATGGAAATGAGTGCTTTGAAGCAGATATACTGGCTGCATTTGATGTTGCTATCCATGATGGTGTTGATGTATTGTCTGTGTCACTGGGTGGGGATCCCACTACATTCTTCAATGACAGTGTTGCTATAGGATCTTTCCATGCTGTTAAGCTTGGCATTGTGGTGGTTTGCTCAGCTGGAAATTCTGGTCCAGCTGATGGTACTGTCTCCAATGTAGCGCCGTGGCAGATCACAGTTGGCGCCAGTACTGTGGATAGGGAGTTCCCCAGTTATGTCACCCTTGGTAACTGGATGCGCTTCAAGGTTAGCTATAGTCCCTTCTTATACTACACAGAGGAGAAAGAGGCTACCAATAGTTCACTCCATATTCTTCACCTTGTGTCTGGTATTTTATTTGCAGGCAAAAGTGATTAGCTTATTTGGAGAGACAAAAAGGTTTTAACAGGTTCTAACAAACATGTACTGGACCATATATATGACTATATAGTTTCAGAGTACCTACCATTCCCTAATAGATATATAGGAGATACACATGATGTGAGGTCCGGGTTTGGATCCTCTCCGTTTGTTTTAATTCAAACAGAGAGGTCCAGTTACTTAATCTTTACCGCAGAATTGTCATCAAACGGTTGAAAGAAGCTCAGCATGATAAGACATGCCACAAATTCCTATAAACTTCTGTAGCAGCTTGATAATAGTTTTTCATCAATGATTAATCAACAGGACCAAACCAACACCACACCCCCATTTGAAGTTCAAATGGAGTGGACGAGATCCAACCTACCAAACTTGAAGTACAGCATTGCATGGCACATGTTAGAGAATATGAGAGGAATTTACATTATATATGCTGCAAAATTACACAAATCCATAGTAACTTTATCCACTTTGTTGTGAAGGGACAAAGCTTATCGGCTGTGGTCTTGAGGAGCAAGAGGTTCTACAAACTTATTAGCGCTAAAGATGCTAGAGCAGCTAATGTATCAGCTCAAGAAGCGTAAGGAGAAGAACAACATCAAGTTCTTGTTATTTCCATTCTACTACTACTACTTATATCTAATTTTTCTTAAACACTACCATATTCAAGCTCTTAGTAATCTGCTCATATGATGTTGCAGTCTGTTATGCAAGGCTGGCACGCTTGACCCCCGAAAGGTGAAGGGAAAGATCTTGGCCTGCCTTCGAGGTGACAATGCAAGAGTGGACAAGGGTGAGCAAGCCTTACTGGCTGGTGCTGTGGGGATGATTCTTGCCAACAGTGAGCTTACCGGGAATGAAATTATTGCTGATCCACATGTCCTCCCTGCTTCACATATAAATTTCACTGATGGCAACCGCGTCTTTGCTTACATCAATTCGACCAAGTAAGATGACATTGCCAATAACACTATTATGTTGATCCAAAACCATGGCTATGCATCTTCTATGCACTGTACCAAGAGCTGACAGCACTAACAGCATTTGATTCATAAGTTAGGCCGGGTTCATCTCAATAGCACACATCTAGTCCCATCATCAGCTTTTTTATGATAATTTGTACACTCAATAAATGAAAATTTAAATTACATTTTCTATTTTTGACAGGTCTCCAAAGGCTTACATAAAGCGTGCAATAACGCAATTGGGAACGAAGCCAGCTCCATTCATGGCAGCATTTTCATCAAAAGGACCCAACACCATTATACCAGACATCCTTAAGGTGTTATTAGCATTACAAATTTACAATTCTATTCATCAGAGTGACTCTCTAAATTTTCTTCTCATGTGTTTAAAAAATTGAGTAACTCTTGTTGTACATTCAGCCTGACATCACTGCACCAGGAGTGAGTGTCATAGCAGCCTACACTGAAGCACAAGGGCCTACAAATCAAATATTTGATACACGGCGAGTTCTATTCAATTCGGTGTCAGGAACATCAATGTCATGCCCACATATTTCCGGCATTTGTGGCCTTCTTAAGACCCTCTATCCTCACTGGAGTCCTGCAGCTATTAAATCTGCAATCATGACGACCGGTAAGAAGACTCTAGTACTCTCGTTTCACTTCACTTGGAGTTTATTTCTCGGCTAAGTTTGGTTTTCAAGTATGTTATCTAGGTTAAAAGAACAATATTGGCCAAAATCACTCTTTGTCAAGAGAACGTTACCTCTTGTTTCTGATATTTTCTTTCATTTCTCATATTCTACAGCGACGACGGAAGATAATAGCTTGGAACAAATACTCAATGCTTCATTCTCAGAAGCAACACCTTTTAGCTACGGCGCAGGACATGTTAGACCAAACAGTGCTATGGATCCTGGGTTGGTTTATGATTTGTCCCCTCATGATTACTTGAATGTCCTATGTGCGATAGGGTACAATGAAACACAAATTGAAATGTTCTCAGGGAGGGCCTATGAATGCCCCAACCCTGCTATTAGTCTCACTAACCTCAATTACCCCTCAATCACTGTCCCTAAACTCTCTGGATCCCTTGTGGTTACTAGAACAGTGAAAAATGTCGGTTCTCGAGGAACTTATAGGGCTCATGTTCAAAACCCAGATGGAATATTGGTTTCTGTTAAGCCAAAGAAGTTGAAGTTCAAGAAAGTAGGTGAAAAGAAGAGCTTTAATGTAATCCTGAAGGTTAAAGATGCCAAAGCAGCAGCCAACTATGTATTTGGGAAGCTGATATGGTCAGATGGTAAGCATTATGTAACGAGTCCAATTGTGGTAAAGGCAGCCTAAAAGTAGGCAAATTTGCTTCATCTAATTTTGGATGACCTCACCTAGCTCTACTAGCTTGTCTACTATCTAGTAGATAATATTATATATTCCTCAAGTGGATGTAACTTTTGGCTAGGTTGATGGATTTACAATAATGATTGGCAGTGAAAATGAAGATGAGTTGATAACTATGTGGCTAATAATGTTATTACTCCTTTGCATGATTCCAGTTGTGTTGAATAGTATAAGTTGTTGAAACCTGGTCAAGCCTGACCCAATCCCAAACAGTTCGACACATAAACCATAAAAAAAGTATCTGAGTATTCTTTTATCATGCTAATAAGGAGGGTGTGAGAAAAAGAGATTATACATCATCATTATGTAAAGAAACTTTGGAATGGAATTAAAAGTTTACAGGATTAGAACTTTACAAAGATCTATGTAAACGTGGAATGAAGGGCTCTAGCTAGCTATAGCTCCACCAAAGAATAATGAGGTAGGGTGCCTAACTCCAAGAGTACTACTCCAACCACCAAAAAAGAGAAATGAGGAACAGTAAGGTTGGAAAAACCCAAACGAAAAAGAAATATTTAAGAGATGGACAACAAGCTTCTCATGCAAAGGGTACGTCTTCTCTGAGAAGACTTCATCATGTGCAAGCCATCCCAGCTGCCTCCTAAGGAGGATTTTTGGGGGGTCAAATGGGGCAATGCTCCAGGACCTCCAGGTTGAGTAACAACCCTCTTTCGAATTCTACGTACGGATACGCCATAGGTTGCTCATCATCCTCAGTCCTCCATCTACACACAAAAATTGGTGCAACTTCCACACATTAATTTATTTACCCCAGTGCACTTCTTTAAGAACAATCATTACAGAAGAAAATTTTGTACCTGAATTTTTGTACAAGGTGGTGGAGAAAAAATGCAACTTCAAGCTTGGCAAGTTCAGATCCTGGACAGCATCTAGACCCTCCACCAAAGGGAGTGAATCTCTTGCACGTTTGGTCTTCGTTCTGAATTTTTTGGCTCAATTATTTCCACAATATTGCATGTAATTAATATATCCAAAAAAAAATAACATTCCTAATCAAACATGTATATATTCAACACTAATTAACCTTCGTAAGTTGTTCATATTATTTAATTAACTGTTCTACCATCAAGGTGCAATAATACTGTAATATATTTATGAGTCAAGCTACAGGTAACATATTTACTGATATCTTACAAAAAGTGGAACTCACTTATAGGTGGATCATGAGGTCTCTGGGGCTTTAAGTAAAGTTTATATTGAAAGACCTTGTAGTTTGGTGAAATTATTCAAATAGGTCCAAAAAGTCTCTCTAAAAATATATATATCCATTGGAGGGCATGAGCAGAAAATGGGATGGGCCATGGTATTGATGATGAGGTTGATGGGATTACCTCCCATCTCCAAGGATGAAAGTGAAGAGCATTTGCATGAAGAGAAGGGTCCAAATGAGCTGCACTAAAGACGGGTAGAACTTTCCAGCCACATGGAATTAAATAATCTGCAGAAAGCAAAGATGCAATTTTTATTTAATTACTTAAAGAGACCACCTTTTTTTATTCATTTAAACAGATCGTCAAATACTGGAAAGTACAGAAGGGCATGAATATTGCATGCTTCATTGTGTTGGAGGCATATTTTTAATATTACTTTTACCTCTGAATTTCACATCTTTGAGAGCCTTTCGGTGCACAAATTTTACAACGTTCCCACATCTGAGAGCTTCACTGATGACCTGCCAATGAGATGTACAAGTATTAGAAGAAAAGAAAAAAAGTACAAAATTTCTGACAAAATAAAAAGAAAACAATTATATATTTATAAAATAGTAATCAAATAAAGGAGATTTTTTCTTACATTTTGAGTAAAGTCCATTTTGTTATAGTCTTCCCAGTTCAAATACTCATCTTTCTGCTTCACCTTTCTAATGTTCTGATGCTCTACCTTTATATTAGAATATAATATAAAAAACTATTAATGAAATGCCCTTTGGGGTTTGGCCAATAAAAGAGAGGAAAATAATGAAATGAAAAGTAAAATAATTAATTACCTTTAATTGTTGTAATGCAGAGGGTGATTGAGCTAGAAAATAGACTGCCATGGACATTAAGAGAGAGGTAGTCTCATAGCCACCCAAGAGAGAATCCAAGATGAAACTTACTTTTTCATCTTCAGATAAGGTATCAACACCAAGAAGTATCTCAAGGAAATCATTCCTTTTACTACTCCCACCTGCATTAGTTCTTCTTCTTTCCTCTATAATTGCTTTCACAGTTAAAGATATCCTACTTCTAGCCTGTAAAGACACATTGAATGGTCACAAACTCTCATGCCTCTGTAGCTACTTTTTTGCAGCCAAAAGAGACAGGCATACATACTATAGCATTACAAAAAGCTAGCTATATATATATATATATATACACTAGCTTCAACAAATTATAGTTTGGGTTATTTTGGGTACCTTAACAGCTCTTGCATATGGGGTTCCAGGAATATAGAGAGGCAGAGAAATGAGCCCTTTCATGAAAGTCAGAAAATCTTCAAGAATTCTAGTGGTCTGTGGCTCATCTGGGCTCAAACCTAGCACTTGCTTTACTATTACATTGAATGTGAACTGCATGCATGTAAAACCAAAAATATGTTAATCATAGACTTTTTAATAAAAATATATGTACATTTTGTAACCATATTGTATATCGCATGTCTAATAAAGATAAGAATTATTTGCACAGTGACCCCACCTCATTTGGTACCCAATGTGATATTTTATTGAAATTTGCACAAATACCACCTGTACTTGGGGCCATGTGTAATCACCACCTAGAACAAATTTTCGTTGATTTACCACCCAAACTTTCTTCTCAGTGCCAATCCACCACCTCGGGCCATTCACTTCCATCCATTTTTTTGTTATCTCGTAAGGGTATTATTGTCGATTCCCATGATAAAACATTTTTTTTTAAAAAATACTCCCCTAACAAATGAAAAATGAACTCACATAAAAACATTTTTTAGAAATACTTTTTTTGTTTATAAAAAAAATTTTAAGTTTTCAAATTTTATTTAAGGGTAAATTGTGGGTATTATTGTCGATTCCCATGATAAAACATTTTTTAAAAAAAAAATAGTCCCCTAACAAATGAAAAATGAACTCACATAAAAACATTTCTTAGAAATACTTTTTTTGTTTATAAAAAAAATTTTTAAGTTTTCAAATTTTATTTAAGGGTAAATTGGGAAATTTTGAAATTCTTTTTGATGATTGAGAAAGTCTAGGTGGTAAATCGACAAAAAATGTTTTCTTGGTGGTGTTGCACTGCCTTTTAAAGTTGAGATGGTATTTGTGAAAATTTTTAAATTAAATATTAGTCTAACTTTTTAAATTCAAGTTCAAATCGGATAAAAAAATTATAAAAAAACTAGTCTTTTACAAATGAATTCCTTATCCCTTTTTTACGTGAAAGGCTCAAACCACTATTAGAAAATAAAAAAGATAACCCATGAGATAAAGGTAGTACCTTTCTGGCTTGTTCACAGAAGGTGACTTGTGGTTTATCTTTCCAAGAGTGAAGCATACGAATGGTTGTGGATTCGATGTCATTGAGAAGCTCAGGCTTGGACTTGGTGATGGTGACTAAAGACACAGCCGCATTTCTGAGCCTCTTGTGAGTGTCACCCACAGCCACCAGCATGGAGGCCTTGCCAAGGATGCCATGGATGGGCTTTGGGTAACTACATTCAAACAGCTTCCCTTCATTCTGAAGTATGAAGTAGTTCAGCTCTTCATCACATGACACCACTGTTGGGGACAAGAACAAATGTGATTTGAACACCTTCCCATACCTGATCAAAACCCATTTTAGTTTTTTTAATTATTCGAACAACCGATTAATTATCAAACAAATTGATGTAATGGGGGTCAATGTTGCTTACCTGGAACAATGGTGTTTAAGGAAGGCTCCAAGAGAATTAGAAGGATGGGGCTTCAAGAAGCTAAGCGTTTCTCCCAAAACAGGCCACCCAAAAGACCCTTTAAGTGTAGGACCAGCCCTTGAAAACAAGGGCAAGAAGTGATTCAAAATGAGACCCAAAACAGAGCCTAACATGCCAACCAGAACAACAAGCCAAAAACCTCCAGCCATGGACAATTGGAACTTGTATGGAACCAAGTGATGTGATGATGGACCCTCTCTCTCTCTCTCTCTGTCCCTCTCTCTCTCTTTCCAATCACTATGTATGTAGGAATGGGAGAGAAAAGAGGGTATTTATAGAATAGAACACAATAAGGAGAGAGGAAAGAGACCAGGCTTTTTACCACAGATTTTAATTTATTATTACTTTCGGTGAATCAACTTTGTCAGAGAGGTCGTCATGGAAATGAAATAGGCCTGTTCCATGCTAGTCTAGGATCTAGGTCATTGCTAAAGAACATAGGGATACAGACGAGGAGGCAGAGTATATTATAATAATAAGAATGAATTGTTATTGTAAATTTGTAATCACATCAACTTTAAGAAATAAACAAGGATTATTGTATTGAGCTGAAAAAAAATAGATGATGATCATCAGATGGCTGGGTTCGAGGCTTCGAGCTTATGCAAGTTGAATTAATACATTCAAAATCATCTCCCACTTACTTCCATAACTTTGGTGTCACATAGCTTTTACAAAATATAAACACTACAAGAAAAATAGGCTATAGGGGCAGAAATGATTGGCCCCTAAAAGAAATAGTAGCCCCTAAATGGCATAGGAGCAGTGGTATTGACGGAAATAATAAGCGTCTTTATTGTTAATGTCGCCAATTAATTTTAGGGGAAGATGTTACTATTTATCCGCCCCAATGCAAATAAGGGCAGATATTTATTTGACACTACTTTTAATTAGAATTTGATTAATTTAATACTCAGAGACGAATAATAAGTGCCTCTATTTTATTTGAAAATAAAATATGGGCAGATAACAATCACCCCAAATTAATTCAAAAAAATTGTTGAGGCACTTTAGTATCTGCCTCATATTAATTCCATAATTAAGTTTATATTATTTTAGAAGCACTTAACATTTGCCTCTATTCTTATTTTAAATTTAATTAAAAACTTATTTGAAATTATATTATTGTCCACGTACATAATGAACCTGCTTTTTTAAATTTTGTATGTTAATTAAGAGTCTTACCAATAATGATTATGTGTTATATTGATTTATTATGACACAAAGGCTTACATTCAAAATCTTCTCTTTTACAATACACTCATTGCATTAGAAAAAGAACAGTTCACATACATATTTAATAGTGTGGCAAAGCCGCAAAACTAGGCTTATACCAAAGGTCCAGAACACATTCAACTTAGGGGGAGACATGGCCCTAGAACAAAAGTCGATTATTTAATTTAAACCACGCCCACAATAATTAACTTTAATCATAAAAATGTTCATTAATTAAGTCTTTTATATGTACTTAATTATTACAAACATTTATATTTAGTGCTCTTTTTTTAAGGTGCTAATCCAATGCATGGAAGTAGCTAGATTGAGTAATCTATCCATGCACATGGACACCTTATATGTAAGAACCTTTCTCTATCCTTTTAGTTTTACCTTTATTTATTAATATTGTAAAGCTAAACTACTCCCAATCAACAAAATATATATTATATATAAAGCTATACGTACTGCGTGACTCATTAATCAAACTTTAAACTAATATTCATATTTTGGTTAATTAGATTGAGTAAATAGGAACGTACAACAGTACAAGCACGTAATTAAATTAATCCTGGCCAAAAAAAAAGTACAACGAGTAACAAAGTATATATAGCATGCTCTGGTCAACACGATGGATTGTCTTTTTCTTTTATTCCTGCACTTTACATTCTTTAATCTGTTGGGTTGGGATCGGATTAACGTATATAATTAATTAAAGTCACGCAAGATTGTGTAGGATTGTAGAATGTGGATGAACTGATATTAATTTGTTGGTTATCCATATAGTATTTTGTTTTTTCTTGATTATTATATTTTGGAACTGTACATGATTCATGCAAATATACTTGTTTTTTTGGTGAAATAAGTACTGAATGTTCTTGTTGCTTCTTGATCTATTAATCTAGACTATGAAAGAAAGAAAAAAACAAAAGAAAAAGAAACGAAACAATATTAAGGAAGGTTTTTGATTTTGAAGTCGAAGGAGTCAAAGCACAGTTTGCAATATATGCTCTTGGGTTCCTCAATTGTATTATGTCTTTAGGGACCAATGGACCATCTTTTACATCATTTTTTCTCGTGGGCACCAAACACATCCCAAAAAAAGTGTTTTGACTGTTTTCTCAGTCATTGTATAGAGTATTAATATTATCCATGCAGTTTGTGGAAACGAAAGGAGAGCTGTTTTGCTCACCACCAAAAGCCAGTGGTGAGCATCAAAACATTTTCCGACGAAAGAAGATCAATATTGTACGATGAAGGAGTGGGCTTTGCTTAATATCAAGTAATAATATATGTATATATATAGTAACAGGAAGATCAATATTAACTATTACTCTGTTTCATATGGTAACACAATCCGCTAAATAGATCTCAGACATGCATGAAATGACATGATCGATATGATATATGTGAATGAGATTGATGTAAACGTTGAGTGTTGTTATCTCTCTAATATCAGATCGATATTAATTGTTGGTTGCCATGGGATCAGCTTTTTATGAATGCAGTACGTGTGCATGAGATCATTAAATGATTTGGTTCCCACTATTCCTACTATATATGTATATCTTTGTAATTTAGCAGTTATAGTAAAGAGTCAAAAGACTAACTTTATCAAAAAAAAGAGTCAAAAGACTAAGTCAAAGAGACGTGGGACAAGAATAGAGTCAAATAGAAATCAATTAAGTGCATGCTAGCTTGGTCCAACTGACATAACCTCGTGATATCTCGACCCTCGTGAGGACGCACAGACACAGAGATAAATTCACTCTTAAATTCTTAATTCAATTTCAAATTAGATAAATAGCGATATATTTATATTGGTGGACCAAATTAATTCAATTTTTCGATTCATCTATTTAATTACCATCATATCAGATAAAACTGTTCTCTTATATATCTTATCTAGGAGCTTTGTAAAACTTTTAAATCGGAGGTTTCTCAAAGCCTTATATATGCATATATAGGGCAGTGTCTGATAGAACCAAATAAATTAACCATGGTCATGAACATAGCCTTGATTTACATTATAGCATGCAAGTTCTTAATAATTACTTGTGGTCCTATATATTAATGGTTTTCCATAGCTGCATGCAATGCATGTGTATTGTCCTATATATTAATGGTTTTCCATAGCTGCATGCAATGCATGTGTATTTAATTAAACATCAAGGTAGAAAATGAATATTATTGCTAATAATTAACTGCAAGGTGCGCCCTTCTAGGAATTAATGGATCGAGCTATAGCACTTTGTTGTTTGTCTGCATATTTTGAAGCTTCTATTCTATATATAATATATATATATATATATGCTGCTTGACCAAATTCCTCTTCATGGATTTAAACAATAATGTTGAAATTAAGGATACTAAGAATAGGTGAATAGTCATAATATATAATTGATTTATTAATATCAAGTGAATCTCATTTGCCACATAATCCAATACTTGCTAATCTGATGTAAGAATACACGTACCAACCTGATCCCTCTAGCAGCATTACTTACAACTAAATAAGTTAAAAATAAATTATGAATTAATAACTAAGAGAGATAATACACAATCTTTCATCATGAGACTGCCCCAAGTTATAAGATCCAATTCAGTGTAAGATATATGGTGCTCCACTGAGACTGTGGAAGACTCTAGCTTTCTATATATATAATTACTGTATATTTTAATCTTATGTGTTATAACATAAAAATTAATTGTTGTACGAATGCTTAAGAAGATAGTGAAAAAACTAGTGAATATATATAGTTTCTCTCATAATTTGATTAATATAATAAAATATATATGTTGTAATAATGTGGGTGTATAATAAACTGGTATATAACTTGTATCTAATTTTTTTCATGCAATTCTGTATATATGTTTGAGTAGGGAGTAGGGACAAAGGTGACACCAGAAAGGGCAGGTAGACAGGTTATGATAGCAATTTGAGTGGAGTGGTGATTGCACGTGCAAGCATGTGGTCCCGGAAAGATGAGAGAATCAATCAATGAATCATTACCCGTGGGAAAAAAAAGGGAATTTCATGCAGGTCTCACTCTCAGCTCTCACACCCGTGCGTGTGGTACAAAAAGGCATTATAAATTAATATAGAGGACTTTATCCGGAGGTGGCTGGTGGGGTTGAATAGCAAAAGGCCACAGGGATCGGAATCAAATTAAACACCTCTACAGTGTGCTCTAAATAAATTTCGACATTTGATTTTTTAAATAACTATGTATTAATCGTTTGAGGAAAATATTTTTAAATGTGTTAATTTAGGATGTGTATTATGGGTTATATTAATATGTTTCTTTAATTTGAATTTGAATTCAATTTACCCCTTTTGTTATATACTTACGTATTTTGTCTAAAAAAGACCATGTGAGTGAGTAATTTGACTTCTATGAACTTGTATTACAAGAATAATGAAGAATTTATCCCTAAAAGTGTTTACGCGTGTAACACGTGATAATTTTTAGATGAAATTTGCAATTGAGTTAATGAAAGTAGCATATTGGCATCCAAAGTAAAACTGAAGGGATAGATTGGTATAATTTATAATTCATATTCTGAATTGACACATGAGGTAAAATTTAAGTCTTTTTTGAAAATTCTCTTATAATTTGACATATATTATTGATATATTTATTGGGGTATAGTAGTTATTAAAATATTGATTCAGAATCTTATAAGTTGTTTTCTAACATATATTAGTTGTTAAAACTGAGAAGATGTGAAAATAGACAGTATAAAAGGCCATGTAATGTGTTGTGGGATTAAGCAGAAGAAGCCCATTAGAAGAGCCCAAATGCCTATTTCCCAAAATGGACTTGAACTGCTTAGAAAGCAATACAAAAACACAAATATAAGAAAAAAGTCTAAAATGTTCAAAATTCCACTCCAAATTAAATCCTAATTTTATGCACCATTGCCCAAAAAAGCATAGATAAATACAAATACAACTCTTTGGGCCCGTTTGATTCCCGGAATTGATTTTCTAGGAAATCAATTCCTATACCTTTTCCAAGGGTAAGGGAATGTAAGATTACATTCCCCCGTTTGGTAATGTTAGGAAAGTAAACTAATAATTTCCTTTTTATGTCCATTCCCTTGTTTGGTTTGTATAGGAAAAGGAAATAAAATTGATCTAATTTTTCTATTATACCCTTATTTATTAAACACAAGCAATATTTATTTTAATTTATTTTAAAAATTTCAGGGTTAATTTAGTAAATAGAAAAAGTAATAAATGCTTTCCCAAGAGGGGGGAAACCAAAACTCAAGCTCTAGCAAGGGTTTCATTTTCCCCCCAATAAGAGAAATCATTTCCCTTGGGCCAGGAAATCATTTCCCTTCCATGTACTTACCAAACAATGGAATGAAAATTGATTTCTTATTCCTAGGCCTCCAAAACTTGAACCAAACGGCCCTTTATTTTATATTAATTTAATTCTTCTAAGTACTAACAACTCACATCATAATGCAGAAGATGAAAGCTCAACACTTTCACATAGAAGCGATCAACACAATCACTACCTTCACAACAAAAACACTACAAGACCACAACTCTGTTAAGAAAACTATGCAAATTTTTGTATTGACTTGTCAATGTCAACTTATTAGTGTATTGGAAGAGATCGAAATCTTGGTTTTCCTTATCATTTTAGGGAGCTTTCAATATCTACCACAAACCGGTACTTCACATCCCTCTTTATGAGCCTCTCAAGAGCTTCATTCACATACTGAATTGGGACTACTTCTATGTTTGGATATATTTTTTGAGCAGCACAGAAGTATATCATTTCCTGAATCTGTTTTGTACCGCCTACAGCACTACCCGAAATCGATTTTATACCTGAGAAAAATCAATGTATCTGGTTCATTAAACTGGCAGTGATTTAGCCTAGCAGGCATCACTAATTTTTTAAAAAGAGTTGGATCATGGAAATAAAATTCTGCATAAATTTCAAAGAAAAAAAAAACTGAGTATTAAAGTACCTCTAATTAGGCTAATAGGACTCAATTTGACTTCACTTGGGGCTCCCACCAAGACCAGAACACCAGCAGTCTTCAGCAGTGACATGTACAAATCAAATGGGTGGTTACCAGATGCTGTGTCAATAATAAAGTCTAGTGACTTAGCCAGGGCCTGCATAAAGGGTAACATCAATGAATATAACAAAATCAAAAGATTAGTTGTCAATTCAAAAATGCTTATGTTATCAGGGCAAGAATGAAGCTTTAAGAATAATATCTCATGCACAACTTTGCGTGCACAAAAGGTACAAAACTAATCTGTACCATTGATTTTGTATCAATGACACAGATGTAGTTTATATATGGTTTTTGTACATAAAATAGTGCAATGATCAATGTTGAAATAGCTTTATGCATTTGTACCGTCATCTGCTCTTGGTCTGATGAGATCACAAAGTTATCTGCACCCAGTGGAGTTAGAGCTTCCTCTTTCTTTGATATGCTTGTGCTGAAAACTGTTACATTTATTCCGAAAGCCTTCCCAAATTTTACTGCCAAGTGACCGAGACCACCAAGCCCAATCACACCAAGAGATTTACCGGGTTGGTTCATCTTATGGCGCATCATGGGAGAATACACAGTAATGCCAGCACAAAGCAGAGGTGCTGCTGAAGCCAATGGATAGCCATCTGGTATTTTGAAGCAGTACCTATAAATTCATGAACAGAACTAACATCATCATCCATGTGTGGGTGAAACTTGCCAAATACCTTGAGCATTAAGCAATTGATCGGTAGACTTAGACTTATAAATGTAGGCACACATGTTGCCTATTACAAATGTGCAGGGGGAGTCACAACAGATCATGATACAATTATATTTGACATGGGGCACCCTCAGTTGAGGTACTTAGTTTATGTAATCGCTAATTAGCATAACAGAAAATGGAACATTTTTAATTTTCAAATATGTGATGTGAGGCTTAGAGTTCTGGAAAGAAACGTTATACAAAACCATCAATGCAGAGATAAACATTGAATAAATGCAAGCACCAGTAGTAACTGGCTACACTAACCTTTCATGAACAACAATAGAACTGGAAAATCCTCCCATTGTAATTGTACCATCCACATCAACTTTGTTGTAAGTCGGAACTGCTCCCTTTTCACAATGAAATTCCTGGCCATCACTACAATAATCACAATCTCTGCATGAATTAACATGAGTTCCCACTCCAGCATGGTCACCGACTTTGAAGCCGCGAACATTGGGACCAACCTCTTGCACAATGCCAGCGATCTCATGTCTGTTGTAGAATCAGTTATTGATAGATCAGTCCAAGGAAATGTAAGAGATAATCATAGATAACGTACATAATAAATTACTTAACATACCCAGGCACCATAGGATACTGTGCATCTCCATGTTGGTTTCTTGGCCAAAGCACATCAGCATAACAAACTCCACAGTGTGTAATCTTTATGGAAACATCATCGTTTTGAAGATCCCTAAATGAATTAATTCAATCAAGTTAATTAACAAATTACGGATAATTCATGTGTTTAGATCATTATTGTCAGCTGCCAACTAGTGATCTAGCAGAGCATTTCAGAGTTTATATAAGAAATCACTTTACTCAACTATCACATGACAAATTAGAGATTGTTTAATTATCAAAAGGAATGGCACTACACCACTGTATTTCTTTCAAGCTAACACATGCAGTTTCTCTTTTCTTATACTAAAATATTATATAGTTGAAGCAATGAGTCCATATCAATATGACTAGCTAGACATGGGCAACATAGTTACATCAGCATACATATTTGCAGAAATGTTAAGGACCCCTCAAACACATCAAAATACAGCCTTTTTTTCCCTTCATTTTTCTGCAACAATGAGAATATATATATGTATGTACAATATATACCTTCGAGTAAAGTTGTAAGGCGATAGAACTCCAGATTCATCTGTTGCAGCCCATCCCAGGCAGTTCCCATTTGCACTTTGGGAGCTTATGATATCTTGTCCGTCTGTCTGTCAGCTATAGCGTGAAAGACACGTACTCTTGAATTGATGGTCTTTGAAGCTGGTGGTTGTTTCAAGTTTGTGGTGCAAGAATTAATGATCGAACTTGTGTGTGCTTTGTCATAGTCGACACCCCTTTATATACATGCCGTAGAGAGTCTATAGATCGAAACTGGAGACCAGGTCCAGAAGTCTGACGAGCAGTTTATCAAAAAAGAAAAGTATGAGTCGTATGAAGCAAGAGCATGCGTACGTGATGAAGACCTCCAGTTCACGCACGCACGCAGTGATGGCTGGTTAAACATTTCAGTTTTACCATTTTATATATTAAAACATTCCCACTAATCATCAATACATACTTTCTAATTAATGAAGTGTGACCAATTCATCAGCATACATACTTGGAGAAATGTTCATCTAAAAACTGAAGTGTGATCGACCAAGCTGTAAATTAAGGACCCTGAAATGCATAACATTGCTCAAACACACATCAAACTACAACAACTTTTTCTTCATATATTTTCTCTAGAAAATTAACATCGATCAGTGTCTCTGCAACAAAAATACAAAAATAATTCATCTGTTGCAGCCCATCTCAGGCAGTTCCCATTTACACTTTGGGAGCTCATGACACGTACTCTTGTTGTATTCCTTAAAGATATAGGTAATCACAACTTGTTTAAAGAAAAGTTAAAAATAAAGAGGTAACTAATTATCATTTCTACAAGAAGAAGCCCACGTAAAAGCTTAATCTTACCCCTATAACTAACAATTCATAAATCCGCCACTAATCGTTTAAGGTTCCTTATTAGGCGGTGATCAAACCTTAAGTAGGTGTAGAATTTTTTTTTTAAAAAAATTTATAAAAGAAGGTGAAGGAAAAGAAGGGTTCGAACCCAAATATATGAAAAAAACTTTTATCCTTACCAACTTAGGCCAATCTCAATTCACTGGCCTTAAGTAGGTGTAGATAAAGATAATATTTACCGCACCTTATTTAATTTGTCTTGCAAATTTTGTTTAATATCAAGTTATCAATTATGTGATAATATTTTATTAATTCATATATATGTTCATTTATTTTCAACAAATAATGGGCTAAATTGCTAATACGTATATATCATATCATTTTATATCCAAATTTGAGTTTTCTAAACATTTATATATCTTTGTATTTTATTACTTTAATAAAAAACTAGAAAAACTAAGTTTAAAACCCACTGACCATAAAAAAATTAAAATAACCAAATTCCCGAAAACGGAGTTTTGAGAATGAAAATTTTGGTCCCACTGCCCCGCTGTTACCCCTATCGGAATCTAGTGATGCACACTTTTTGCTTCAGTTGACGCGTAAAAGAAAAACGGAAATTCAAAATAGAAAACAGTCAGACTCGTAAATATATAACATTTTTAAACCACCAAATAATTTCCCTCCACTCTCTGTCTCTCTCCCGCTCCACAGTCTCACAGATGAACACTGCTCCGTGCTTAAACCCGAACTGCAAACCCTAAATCGCCCAACGTCTCCCTTAAACCACCAAATAATTTCCCTCCACTCTCTGTCTTTCTCCCGCTCCACAGTCTCACAGATGAACACTGCTCCGTGCTTAAACCAGAACTGCAAACCCTAAATCGCCCAACGTCTCCCTCTGCAATTCCTCCATTTCCAATGGCCTCCAAGGTCCCCGAGGATCCTAGCAACAACTCCGAGACCGAAGCGGAGACAATAGCCCTCCGGATCAAGAAGAAGCGCTCTCGGCGCGTGAGCTTCGCCGACACCGAGATCACCTCCGTCCACATTTTCAATCGCGACGAGGACTACGACACCCCTCCCGACTCCTCCAAACCCGCACCCAGCCCTCTAAACGACGCCGCCACCCAGCCCGAGAACGAGGTCGTAGGGTTTTTCAGGGACTTGGGCGGCGGTGACAGCGACGATTTCAAGGACTCGGATGACGATGAAGAAGACGACGATGGGAGAAAGTCGTTTTTGAGGCCCATTGGGTCGCCCTCTCCTGGGAGTAGTGTTCCTGGTTCTGCTACCTCCATTGACGGTAAGCTATAAATTATCACTTACTCTTTTGATTAATTAAATTGTTTTAGCTTTTTGTTTGGTTCTTGGGAATATATTATACACATATTAACGAAAGGAAAGGAAAGTTCTCAAGAGGATGACGTAATTGATGCGTTATTGCGTGCTTTAACTTTCTCTAATAGAATGCCTGTAAATTAAATTGTTACCTGTATATATGAGCTTTTTGTCGGTCGATGTAGTAATTTCAATGCGATAGGTGGTTGCCCAACTGAAACGCTTTCAATTTGTAAATTCTCTTTGAGGCGGTTGGTGATATTTGAATGACTGACGACTATAGTAACACATCAAGCACTTTGGTCCTTGAATGTGCAAATTTCACATGTCTAAAGATAAATTGTTTTATTGTTTTTTAATTTTTGATTTCTTTGTGCAGAAGACAATTTCTTTGGCCCTGTATCAGCAAATTTCATTAGACCCGGAAGGTTATCTGATTCTGCGGCCTCAGATGATATTCATGAAGCTACATTGGATACTACAGCATTTTCAATGCATTACCGTAGTCTTGCGAGGTCAGAATCTGGAGGAGATCTCAAGACCCCAATGGCTGTTCGTCTTGCCTTTGAAGAGAAGACACCGACCCATAATACCAACCCAACTGATTCAGGAAGTCTCATGTCTCTAACAGAACCGAAGAAGCTAATTCCTCAGTCTTTGGAGCCTGTTGATAAGGTCAGAGGTGGTGAAGATTCTAATGATATGAGTATTATAGAAGAAAATCCACATAAGTATGATTATGGAAGACTATCTCCCACGTTAAATGCACTTTTGGCAGAAGGCAGCAAGGATCTGAATGCTGACTCTGTTACTGCCCCTATCAATATAATGCCATCAAAGGGGGATGAGGTTTCTGCATCAAATGAAAATGGGATTGGCCACATGGATCTAAGAAATGGTAAAAGTACCGAAAATTCTGGCACTCATGGTATGTCCACTGAAGCAGCTTCTGTTTCTATTATCAAGTTGAGCGAGGCAAATGGTAGTTATCTTCGTCAGATTGCTCATGACGTCTCATGTAACAGAAGTCATCATCAAGCTACTGGTGACTCCATTGATGACAAAATCCGGACTCCAAATCAATTAATCAAAGTAAGAGTGGCTCCTAGTCTCATCCATTTGTAACTTTGGATAAGTAGATATGGGGATGCATGTCTAGTTGTTGTTAAGAGGATTGTGATTTTGGTGTTGTTAGAAAGGAGACAATTTCATGCACCGAAACAAAAAAGGTCCTGCAAGTGCTTGTGATGTAATGCATATAAAAACTTCCAAATGGTTTGAATAGAATGTGACAGTAGCTGACTTGGAATGTTGCCATTTTATGGTTGCTGTTGTTTTTTAATAGGTTAAACCGTTTTGTGATTGTGGTAAACAAATGTTGGAAATCTGTGTGTATGGTTGGGTCCTGTACCAAAAGGGCTGTGCTAATGAAGTTAATGGTGGTAGCTGTTGGGTCTGTTAGATTTTATATAGTGTTTTGGGGTTGATGAAATTGGCTGTGTACACGTAAAGGGTAGAGTTTAATGAATCAAAGCAGTGAAGGAAAGAACAAAAATTGGGAACTTGAATATATGTCTATTGGACTGGACAACAGGCTCCTCTGGTTGACCAGGAGGTCTTTCTGGTCGACCATGATAATTTGGTTAAGTACCTCGAGTACATGGCCTCATCTTTCTTGGGGACTATTTGGCTTTGATTGTCTCATTGTCACAAATATTTGTCTAGTACTCTTGTTACTATCATAATTCTTTACACCCTTTTCATTAGTCTTTAATTGTCGTCATCTTATGACTTGGTCACATGTTCATCATCAACTTATTCTATACTGAAATATACATTTCAACAACATATTTTAGTATATGTGATTAATATCATCATGCTTGAAAATTCATGACTTATCACTGCCAACTGTTTAGTTTACATAGTTGATGCATTATTTGTGCTCAGATTCTAGTTGAATTTATACACTATTAACTGACCTGTTTATTTAACAATACCAATGAATAAATTGTGAAGTGCTGAAAAAAAAACTCATGAGCTTTTTATGGGTGTACTGAGGTGCAGGCTTAATCTTTTGTTGGCAGGTGAATAAGGAATTTATTAACGATACATTTGAAAGGGGTATGGTAAAATTGGAGTCAACTACTGTTAATGGCAACACCCTGCCAAATGTCAATAGGAAAGCTCTTCAATTTGATAAATATGCTCAGCATGAACCTGCTTATCAACATTCAAGTCAGGGCTTGGTAAAAGAACATTCTCCTAAGGAGAGAAGACATAATTTTAATAGTGATCAGCATTCTGACCAACAATATGGATCACCAATGGAGGAGGGGTCCATATCCCTGTTATCTGCTAGACGACACCAATCAATTTTGAATACTCCTACTCCATCAAGACATTTAGGGATGGTGACTCCTTCCTTGAAACAACCGGGTTCTTTTTCAAGCAAGGGAAACACAAAACAGAGTGAGTGGGTTTCATCAATTCAGAAAAGCATTTCCAGGTTCACAATTCCTGAGCCTTCTCCCTGTGCTTCTAGTCTCAAAGAGGGGATTGACAAATTAAAATCCAGATTATCAAGTTACTCATCCATGAATTCTCCCTTAAAAACTGTTCTGGATGACATTAGCAAAGATTTCAAATTTTCCAATTCTCCTACTTCAGAGAAGCTAGCTATAGATGATCTGGAGAACAGAGGACAAAAAAGTTTGTTTGACGAAGATAGCATTGAAAACGAGAACCCAATAAACAATAGTTTGCCGGGCCAGATTAGAGAGACCACAGACCTTGCAAAAGATGAAGAGTCTCTGCATTACATGTTTACTGACTCTCTTTCGAAGGATAAAATGGCTAAGCCAGTAAAAGGTGTGGCTTCACCCTCTCAACTCTCATCATCAGGAAATAAAATGACACAGCATCTCTTGATGTCAGAAAATCCCTCTGAAGGGACATTGGTTTCTTCTGGAACTGATCCTGTATTGGCAGATGAGCGACAAGATAATCTTCTCCATCTGCGAATTGAATCTGAAAAGAACTTCCAATCCCCTTCAAGGGGTGCAGGCATTCTGACCTTTCAGTTTGGAAGCCCAGATAAATATTTTCTAGCTGGGCCAGAACCACCCCAATCGAAATCTTATGTCTTCACAAGTACGACTGAAACATCCCTTCAGGTCAGTCTCTATATTGTTCACTGTTTATTAGACATGGACATTGCACCTATATTTTATGCCACACAGCTTTGGTTGAGGTTGTGCATGGGCTGGTTGTTTGAAGCCTTCCATACTAATTCTAACCTCAGTAGGGTGGTGATGGGCCTTAGTTCACTCAAATTTGCCCCAGCTTTCTTACAGTTGTCCATGCATCAGTTAGCTGCAGTTAAATACTAGGCTGTTTTATTTGAAATATTAGTTCTTTTGATGCTTAGAAATTTGACATTTTGTTTGGTACATGGTCAACTAGAGCCCTTCTTGTAAAGAGTCAGCTCAGAATCCCTCTATAAATGGGCCAACTCAGAGAGCAGCCATGAAAGAGCCAACTCCAAGTTCTCCCTGGCAAAAGACGACTCAGAGTGCCTTCAGAAAAGAGCCAAGTCAGAGTCCCTGCAAGAAAGAACCAACTCAGAGTCCTACCAGGAGAGAGCTCACTCAGAGTCCTATAAAAGAGCTTATTCAGATCCCCTTTGCGAAAGAGCCAATTCAAAGTCCCATTGTGAAAGAGCCAATTCAAAGTCTCATCATGAAGGAGCCAATTCGGAGTCCCTTCGTAAAAGAGCCAACTCGTAGTCCCTTTGTAAAAGAGCCAACTTGGAGTCCCTCAAGAAAAGAGTCAAGGCAGAGCCCCTCCAAGCTGGATTCATCTTATGCAGCACTCACTGATAATATGCAACCCTTTGTTGGGAGAGACATGGTTTCTTCTGTGTCCAATTCAAATAGGCACCCAAATGATGATTGTTATCAGGGACTACATATTTCACAGAGTCCATATTCCGAACAAGATGCAGAGAATTCTTTTGGACGGAAACGAAGAATCCTAGGAACAATTCTTGAGGATGGAGACTGTACAGATAAGATCCACAGAAGCAAGAGAAGTCCAAAAGTTCACAGAAGTGGGAACTATAGTCCAGAGTTCATGTTGGACCAGTCAAATAAACTTCACAATGACAGAGAGAAGTTTGGGAGTGATACAACATGGAAGTGCTGGACTGATGTGTGTGTAATTCTGTTTTATGTTGTCAATCTACTTGAATAGTCAGGTTTTCTGGCAGAGATATTATAAAGATTTTTGCTTTTTTTTTTTTTTTGACTTAAAGTTCATCTTGCAGATTTTGGCAAAATTCTCAGGAGATTCAGAACAATTGCTTTCTCCATCAACAAGCAAACTAAATTTAAGAGCGGTATATTTCTTTTTTCTCTCATTTCTTCCTTCCAAGAAAAATTTAAACTAGGAGATAGAATTAGCTAATCATCATATGCGCAAGTTTATTTACCCTTTGTTTTCTTGTAGTCTTATTACTGTTTTATCATTACCATGTAGATTGGTGTGCTGGAAGATATCTTGGTGCACCTGCTGAAGGCTAAAAAATATGAGGAGCTTTGTTCACAAATTCAGTCTCAGGTCTGCTAAATTAAATAATAAAGTCCACTTAAGGTTCTGTTAATGAACATATTTACTTGTTATACTTGGAGCACGTTGCATCTTTTAAATCTTATAAACATCTCGACTTCCCATTTTTCTACTAATATTGGTATTTTATCTGTGTGCAGAAGGTCAATTGCACCAGTGTTGGGCATAAAAGGTGGTGTCACATTATATGCATGACTGTTATGGATACGTGGCTTGGGTTCTTACCTGTCCAGGAATCTGGTTTAGCATAATATGCATTGGCATTAATGAGTTGATGTCTTTGCAGGGTAGCTGAAGCAAGATTGCTCCTTTATAAACTAGTGTGTGAAAAGGCAAAATTGCAGTTAATGCGTGTTAGGCGCGATAAATTACAGGTTTTGTTTTTTTATGTTTAAATTTTTATCTAAGCTTCTATGCTTTTCATTCTCTAAATATGTATGCAGTTTGTCACCTGCCCTTTTACTTGCATGCAGAGTAGAGTGCAGCTCTTAAGCTCTGCAATCCAGGAGTGTCAAATGCTGAAGTTGAATTACATCCAGTGTCAGTCTGAACCTGGTAAAAGAGAGACTACTGTTGATGATTGTCATCGGCAGTCCTGTTTAGTTAATTCTGAGGGTGAACAAGAGGTAACCATAAATTTTAAGATTGGGAATCTGTTCCCTAAAATATAGCTCAAAAACTGCTCTTGCAAACTCATCTGTCTGGTTTTCCACTGATTTTAACAAGCAGGTTAATCACGTAGAAAAAACTCAGATTTTAACTAAAACTAAAAACGATAGAAGCCAATTGTAAAGTAGTATTAAATGGTGCAATTATATGCTAACTTACTTATTTTAAAATAAATTAAGCAATTATGATTCCCATTGGGCATTTTGAAGCTATGAAGCAGGACGTAGGACACACGAAATGATAAAATCCTAAAAATTAGATGAGAACATTGTGAGTGGACAAAAGGAAATAAATATTTTTTTTCAAACATGACCGCATGTAATATTTACTTCTTTAATATGAAAGTATTTTTATTAATGGGTAGACAGCTCCTACTTTATTGGGCACAATTTATCAGAATAACAAGTCCTATTATTTTGTTTTCTTAGGAGCCAATCTGAATCTTGTTACCTTGTTGATCTGAATCTGGCCCAGTTCAGCTTATAGATGTTATAACATAATTGCATGAAGATAATGTAGTAAAGTTCAGGTTATAAAATATTTTTTAGTGTATATATTTTATTTCTCAGGTTTCCTGTGATAAAGTGAGCACAATGAGGCAGGAGCTTGAAGCTTTAGAGAGAGAAATTAAAAGCTTAAGAAATTTCTGTCACACTTATAGCAAGTTGAAAGGAGAACCAAGTTGTGCTGACACTGTTTCATTAGTTCATGATCATCTCAAGACAAGAACATGTTGCAGGTTTATACGTCAGGATTTGCAGGTATTTCTTATTCATGCTATGATTTTCTGGACTCATGAAATAAATGTCTTGTCACTGACAGATACCTGTGATTTCGACAGTTATGGGATGTTGATGATTTTGAGATTGAGAATGGTCACTACAACATTCTTCTCAGCTATCACGGTTACATCAGCCAAAGGTTTTTTTTTTTTTTTTGGCTGTTCTTTTCTCTATTATATTATGTTCTTGATTGAGGCTAAGTCACATATATTCGTTTTTATTACCAAATTCAAGTAACACCACATGTGTTTTCATTTTGGCAATATACAGGTTTACGGTTACTGTGGGTCCAGCATCAAACATAGTCATCTCAAATAACTTGAATGATATAAAGATCACGAAGGTAATGAATCAAGAAGTTGTTTCTTTTATTATTTCTTTTCTTAATGGATTAATTTTCTTATTCATTAGGACTTCCCAAACATTGATGCTCAAGTTGCATTCGCTTTTGTGCTAAATGCTGAGGTCACTAAGAAAAGCGTTGATCCGAGATGTTTGGCACAAGAAACACAAGTATGTTACCATTTAATTAATGCAATTTCAGCTGCATTAATTTTAACGAGACTGTATGTTGTGGACTTTATAGGGACTGTCAAAGTCGATAATATTTGACTATTCACGTTATAGGCTGCTCACTCACTTTGGTCTGTTTTGATAATGTAGGCAACCCGTTCACTGCTATGTAATCTGCTAGATGTAGTTGAGGAAGTGCAGCTGGCTCGAATAGAGATTGTAAATCTGATGCAGACAAGTTTTCATACTCCATCTGGTAGCAAATATATACTAATTATGGTTGATCAATTTGTTTATCTGAGCTTTCATCGTCATTCACTGAATTAGTATTGGCCCACCATAGCATACAAAGTTATTTTGTTGACTAAATTTTTTTATATATGTTCTTGTATGTAGCGGAGCAGCTTGATCTTCAGCTTTGTTTCTTAAATTTTAAGAGTGGTAGAAAGGTAACACTGACACTTGACGTGACATGTTTGAGCAGGTACAGTCGTGTAAAATTTCATGTATTCATCTTTTTGCCTATTCGATTTGGAAATTTATGCCATATTGATTGGCGTGATATTTTGATCTTTGAACCCTTAAAGTGGTGCATCTCACTGCTGCAAATTTCTATAGCCCCTTTTGGTTTTGGGCCCATATATATTTTATTTGTCTCCTGCCTACATTTGATCATCATGTACATGTTACTTGACCCAACAAGGACATTCTTTATTCCATTTATACTTCAAATGTGCTTTTTAGTTGATATATATATGTATATGTGCCTTAGAGTGACTTGTTTGTTGGTTTCTGGACAGTGGGGTTTATCCTTCGGACATCCTTCCATTTCAGAAACAGGCTTCCATATCTTCAGTAGCAGATATGCTGCCACAGTCATTTTTAGCTGAAATTAGAGCTGCGGCTGAGAGTCTTGAATGTGGATATATGAGGATAATGAGGCTCTGCAAGTGTATTTCCCACCTCGTGTAAGCTTCACAAACTTTAGTATATTCCCAAAGGGAGGGTAAAGGTGGCACCAACACATCGTTGGACTTCTTTTAATTGCATACAGGGGCAGAACATTTCCTTAATAGGAGACATGTCCCCTGCAAACTTTTGAAAACAAAAGAAAATCAATATAAGTTGTAGAATACTACGATGTTGAGCATGCATGTGTGTCACTTGTAAATACAATTTTTTCTTCCCTTCAATGCTATTCTTCTCATGAACATTATAGTTAAATCAAATGCCACCTATCTAACTCAAACCTCACTACATTATTTAGATACTTGATCTTCATGGTTATGTTTAATATGAGTAATTTTTTCGTATTTAATGTTGGTTTTCGTGTTTTTTTTTGGTTTAGAGTGCTTTATTTGAACCCAAATATTGTGTATTTTATTCTTAATCCAATTTCTCTTATGTAAATCCTTTTTCCCACATTTATACTTTAAAAAAAATCAACCATTGGTCATTTTTTTTTAAAAGGATTTTGTTTGTTACATTATTTTCTTCCTATACGTTGTTAGCTAATTGGTCAAAAAAAAAAAAAACACCTTGTTAGCTAGATATTTTAAGTAGATATTTTGGAGAATTTGAGTCCCATGTAAAATGACAGTTTGTCTTGGCAAGCTACCGAAAGCTATTTTTGGTTTGTCGGCTAGAAGATATTTCCGGGTCTATATTGGAAAAACTTGAGTTGAATTGTCGATGGTTCTCTACTTGTTTCATATCTTAAGTTGGCCGACTGGACCACTTTCCTCTATCCCTCTTTTATGCCCAAAAAAAAAAAAAAAAAACTTCATTTTTCTACTGTAACAAGCTGCTTTCTTCATCCATGATATGAAAATGGGTTACAAATCTAAATCATTCAGTGCCAAACATCAAACTGGGTAGGTTTGATTTTTGTTTTATAAATTAGCAAATAATGATAAAGCTTGCAGAACCCAGAATGTTACTGTGTGCGCATGTAGGTCAACAATTTTCCTTCTGTTTTTTTTTACTGGAGTTCAGTGGCATGTTATTTGGTCCTTGTCAGTTGTCCATACCAGACTGGCTGGGAGTGAGATATTAAGTCCAGGGAGGAAAGGATATTTATGGGGGGGCACGTGGCATGAGGTGGCAGAGTCAATTATTTTAGGGAAACGTCAGTTAGGTAAATATCTAACATAGTATTAAAGATTGGGAAAAAGGGTTGTACTTTTTGTGAAAGTGGGGTTGGATCTCACATGTCAAGTGGGCTTTTGATATTACGTGTACAATGCTAATGCCTTATCTGTATATAAATAAGTTGGAGCTGCGCACTCCTTCATTAAATCATATCTTCTATATTCTCCACTCTACATCATCTCATAATATTATACTCTCTTCCCATTACACTTTTCTCTCTCTCTTTTTTTCTTTTTCTTTTTCTTTTTCTTTTTTCTTCCCTTCCAACTTATATGGGATTTAGCCATTTAAAGGTTCAAGCACATAAAAGGAATCAATAGGAATATAGGATTCTCTCTTCCTTATCCATCTATATTTTAATCAATGAAAGATGATGGACAGCCCTGATTTTGATGCTATGATAAGAAACAATGAAATTAATAGTTTTGTAAAAGAAAAATCATCGTCTTATATTACAATATTGTAAATCAGAAATGGTATGCAAAGTGTGATTAACCAAATAAATGTTTAGGTTTAAATATAATCATTAGAAAATTATGATTAAATATACAGTATCAATAATTTTTCTACAAAGCAACAAAATACTAATTTTTTGTAGTTTATGTACTACCTAGAGCAAGATATTTTGAATTAGGTCACTGTGGAATTCTCAAGGTTTAATCTAGAAAGGACTATCAGATACAAAATCATCAACTTGATACTGTGAACCAAAAGATAACATAAACAAGACGACAAACAAAATTTGCATAAAAAATTAGCTCAATTTTATGCCGAACTAATTTATAATGATGGAACATGGTGGTATTGAAGGGCATAAACACATCATTCCAGTTCAAGGCACTTCCACATTTAATATCAGACATAAGAAAAAAAGTTCTACACCTGTAAAACAAAACCCAAGACTATTAGAGGCTGAACTACACAAGCATGAATCAAAACAAAATAAACAAAATAAACAAACAAAAACATAGCTAGCACCACCAAGCAGTAATCACCTACTCTTTGTCCGTAGATCGAGGATGCGAAGCTGCGACCACCAAGTGCGCCAAATCAAAGGTGTGAAACCACAACCTTCATTCATTTTGTTGTTGATTTCGCTGTTCTATCATGCTAATCTCTTCGTTGATGATATGACCCAGTGCGCATTACCTCTAAAACTAGAAGCCAAAAAAACTCTCACTTTGAAAGAGGAGAGTGACCCATAAGTCATACCAAAATTGTAAAAAAGAGAGGCAGGGGGAGGGTCGGGCTTGTGAGATGCACAAGGGCCAACACCCTCACCCCTAGAACACTCGACTGAGAGAGGAAGAGTTGAGGAGAGGGAAGAATTTTTTTTTTTTGGTGGCAGCTAGGGTTTTCTATTATCATGGTTTGAGTACTTGTTAGAAAAATTTAACAATCATTAACATGTATAACATGTGATATATACTAAGTAGAATAATAATGATGCGTCCCATTTAATATTTACGATATTTGTTGGAGCAATTTAAAGTATAATCCACATATATAACCCACCATATAAGATAAATATAATGAAAATACGACACCATACTTATTGCTTACAAGTAAAATGTATTTCTAGGTTGCAATGGGCTCGTATTATGTTGTGGAATTACGAGTACATGACAATCATTATCAGCTTATTATTGTTGGATTCCAAGTTGCCTCATTGGCACTCATGAGGTTTCCAGAGCTTTAAGAATCGGACTAGGGGTTGTGGCGTTAAGAGAGTACAAAAGAAAAGGTGCCCTTTGGATATTGGATTGGATGGCCGACTGAAGCATAAAAAATCAGATGGAAAATAAAAGAAGAAAAAAAGAAAAGCAGAAACAAAGAAAACATAAAAAGCAAATAAATAAGCAAAAATGGAAACAAAAACAAGGGGCAGATGCAAAAGAAGTCATACCCACATAAGCTGGAGTTAGGCCACAGCAAAAGAGCATCGTGTGGAAGCACTTTTTAACAACTTCTCCTTATTTGTGATCCAAAAGGGAAAAATAAGAAAAACAGAGCATGATAATGAAATTGATGAGTATGATGAGTATGAGAGTAGCTTACAAAATTGAATAATATTTATATGATGGAGGGACCTAGAAAAGGGAAAGGCCTAACTTTTTCCTTTCACTAGGAAAAGGACAGGGACCCACATAAGTAATGCACTTTTTATCAACTTTGCTGAAGTCACCATCTTTGCCTCTGACACAAAACATTATGCTTATGCTCACAAGGTCACACCCACCCCTCAACCCAAACCCATATCCAGTCTTTCTATCTCTTTTCCATCTCACATAGAAAATTTTGGAAAACCTCAGCTAGCTCTCATGCTTAGGGTTTTCAAAAGCTTGTAAAGTTTTTGTTTTGTTTTTTAATTATTTAGTTAAAACAAAAATCAAAAGCTGTATACCGATCTTGTCCTCCCTCTCATGTACGGTAAATTTTCCTGAATGCTCTGTCTGTCTGTTAATTTTCTGTTACTACTTTTCAGGCTTTTTTCTAGTTCAAAGCTTTCTGGGTGCTGTAATAAATTTTTGTTTTTTTTGTTTTTGAGTTTTTATTTTGTGGGTGGGTCTGATGCTATGCCAGAGATGGTGAGGAATAGGTCCTTGAATTACCCTTTTCTTCTTTTTGATTCTATAGAATTATGAAGCTAATCTCTGTGATTTGGTCCTTCAATTCTGTTTGCTCTACATGGTGCTGAAAAATTGTTTGTTTGTTCAGCAAAAAGCTCATCTCTCTCTTTGGGTGATGAAAAGTTGTTAAATTGTTTATTTGCTGCTTTATATCCTTTTCTAAATCACTGCAAAATTTTATATTTTTTCATCAATTTTAACTTCTTAAAAAAAATTCTTTCACAAAATAATTGCATCTTTGAAGCTGTTGTTTGAAATCATGTTATTTTTGCTGTTATGGATCACCTTTTATAATTTAATCGGTGTAAATATGTTCCTTATCTCAGTTTTTGGTGTTATCAGTTGATATGTTGAAGCTGTAAAATTTTGGAGTTTTCATATTCATTATTTTTGCCATATCAGAGCAAAACGGATTTTTTCTTGATTTTGTTGTTTTGTAAATTTTCTTCTTTTCACATTAGCACTCGGACCTACTCCTAGACAAGAGAAAAATGATCTATAAAATTTTATGCACACCCCCATGTAGGCTAGAAATGACATAATAACCTCCTCTTTGTTTAGATTGCTTTGTCTACAAAAACTTCATCGTCTTCTAAAGTCTTTTGGCAGCAATAATACTGAATGCCTTTTTATGATGTTATTTGAAGGTTCTAGTAAGAAACACTCAGAAGAATTGGGGTCTGTCTAAGAAGCTAGTTTCACTTCGATTCATATTAGTTTGGCTAGAGGTTTGGAAATTGGATAAGTTTTGATTGGAAGAGGAGAGAAGTCATTTGAAACATGGGTTACATGTGTGATTTCTGTGGGGATCAAAGGTCCATGGTGTATTGCCGGTCTGATGCTGCGTGCTTATGTTTATCATGTGACCGAAATGTCCACTCTGCTAATGCGCTGTCTAGACGTCACTCAAGAACACTTATTTGTGAAAGATGCAATTCACAACCGGCATTTGTAAGATGCACAGAAGAGAGAGTGTCTCTTTGTCAGAATTGTGATTGGATGGGCCATGGCACATCTACCTCAGCTTCAACACACAAGAGACAAACCCTCAATTGTTACTCTGGCTGCCCATCAGCTTCCGAACTGTCTTCTATCTGGTCATTCGTATTAGATTTACCTTCTGCCGGTGAATCTGCTTGCGAGCAGGAGATGGGATTGATGAGCATCGCCGAGAACAGTACTGGAAGTGCTTGGAGCCCTCCAGAAAATGGAGCTAGACATAATGCATCTGATACAGTTGAAGTCAATGATGTGCGTAACATGGAGAAGTCTAGTGTTTTGGGTGGTTCCTCTTCATTGCCTGAAGGTAACTCTGCTTCTCATGCTGTTGGCCAGCTGGCTGGATCTGAAAATGCAACATTGCCCAAGGTATACTATGACTTTCAAAAGTATTATCTTCATGGTTTGTAATCGTCTTATGTTTTTCTTTTAAAGGAAATCTCAGATGCCTGGCAGCATGTTAGTTTCATTAATGTTCAAAGCAAGATAGCTTGCTTTCGTGTGTGTTTTTTTGTTGATTGGTTTCACATTTTATACCCTTTTTGAATATTGATAATAGATTAATGCTAAAATATGATGGCAAGTATATACTTGTCCACTGTTTCATATTTCCTAATCATGATTTTATATTCCTATGAAACATAGGCATGTAGTAACTACTTACATTTTATCCTAGAAAGTAAAAAGAAGTTATGTTTCGTGCAATACTTCTATGAACATTTTTCTGTAAATATATCTTCTCATCATTTGCCATCTATTTTCTTTCTCCTGTATTTGACTAATAAGTCCCATTATGGAACTTCATCCTATGATATCCTATTTATTATGGCAATGACCCGGTCAATTTTTAATGCCCAAATTCTACAAGTATACCAGCTCTACTCCTTTCCCAAGCATTGATATACTTAATATGTGTATGAGGTCTAGACTTCTTCAGTTCCTTTTTCCGTGCCCACTGTTCATACCTTGTGGCATGTTTTACTCTCTAAGTGTGATCTATTGGGTCTGTGTCAAGGGGATTGCTGGTCTAGCACAATTTATTCTTTGGCTTGAAATCATCCAATGGTAGCTTCCACACCTTGCATCAATGTCTGCAAACAGATGTCATTGAATCATGGGATTAAGATATACCATCGAGATGTATAGATTTTATGATTTTTTCTCCAATTATGATTTGTCAGCCATTAAACTGTCCAACTATATGTTGGACTAGTAGTCTATGATTCTGTTCTGGATAAATATTGAGATAGGTATTGTTCCTATGAGATAAATAATGATGTGTTCTCATTTTTGAATGAGGTAAATATTACTTTGTTCTAGATAAACTGCTTGACTTACAGTCTATTGTTCTGGTCTGTATTCAATAGTTGCCCTGTCTGTATTGTTTCTATGTGGGACAGTTGTTGGCATCTTGCTTTCTGGTTCTCTG
Source organism: Purshia tridentata (assembly GCA_003254885.1). NCBI lineage: Eukaryota > Viridiplantae > Streptophyta > Magnoliopsida > Rosales > Rosaceae > Purshia > Purshia tridentata. The sequence goes on along the minus strand of QANT01009189.1, from coordinate 29,969 downwards.
TACTCTGGGTCTTTCCTTTTTATAATGTTTGGAATGACCTCTTCATTGGGTTTTTCAGCTTTGCATTCTCTATTACCAAATCATTCTATCCCATGTCTGCTTACTGTGTGTATAATGCAGCTTAACAATGTAGTGCCAACTAATTGGGATTCGCTACAAGAATTTGTTTTCCTCTAAATCTGTGTGATTTTGTTTGAAGTTTGATAGTTTCTTCATCAATAACCTTTGCAATTTCATGTTATTAATATGCAGTTATGCTTTCATGGGACAAAAGATTCTGGCCCGTGTGAAAATGATGACCTTTATGATGATTTTAATATGGATGAAATGGATCTGAATCTTGAAAATTATGATGAACTATTTGGTGTATCCCTCAATCACTCTGAAGAGCTTTTCAAGAATGGTGGGATTGATAGCCTGTTTGGTATAAAGGACATGTCCAGGGCTGATTCCAATTGTCAGGATGTTCTTGCTGCCGAGGTAATTTTATCTCCTTTTTTCATGCTTTATGCTGCTTGTATTTTCTTGATCTGTTTTTGTGTTACTGTAGTGTATAAGGTGGCCCTTCCCTTAGTAAAGTACGCTTTTCACTACTTTTTAATGTGTGTATGCGTGCCTATACTGGAGAAGAAAATCTAGTTTTTTAGTCTCAAGAAAGCCATACTCAGTTGCTCTTCCAATTGATTATGGAACATGCATTTGACTAGCTATCCTATCAACAATGGTTTTATATTTTCTAAGTAAGTGGAAATACTATTGTCATGTCAGTTGGCATCGGGAGTTGGAAAGTAGCATTAACTACGGGAAATGATTTCATTTAACTATTGTTTATTACTTTTGAACATGTCATCCATCATAAAACAAGTGCTCCAGTCACCGAGGTTTTATCTTTTCAGGCATGTAGCCATGCTAGACAAATTTTTTATTTTTTATTCCTACTGTTGTTAAGTAATGTCTGAAATTGAGTTTATGAAATGTTCTTGTGATAAAATATAAGTGTTTTTTTTTTTTTTCAGGGATCTTCAGTTGGACGGGTAAATGCATTGCAGCCAGCATGCAGTAACGCAGCATCTGCTGATTCTGTAATGAGTACAAAAACTGAACCAGTTATTTGTTTTACGCCAAGGCAAGCACCTTCAAACCTTTCATTTTCGGGCCTCACTGGAGAGAGTAGTGCTGGAGACTGTCAAGATTGTGGGGCTTCCTCAATGCTTCTCATGGGAGAGCCTCCATGGTGTCCTCCATGCCCTGAGAGTTCCTTGCAATCAGCTAACCGTAGTGATGCTGTTATGCGTTACAAGGAAAAAAAGAAGGCACGCAAGTAAGTTATGGCCAGAAAGTACAATAATATGTTACACACACGCTCCACTACTTGTCTCTGTGTGTGTGATAATTATTTCATTCATTTATTCTTTACCGCTTTGTATTGCAACATCCAGGAACAGAACTATATATATTTTTTTAATGATCTCCCATTTATATAGATACAGGGTATCTTGATTTTTCTTTTTCATCTGTACTTTCCTCTAGCTGAGGTGGTTGCATTTAAACAATTTTTATTTTGTCATGAAAACTTTTGCGTGTTGTTCTGTCTTTTGAGGATCTGTAATCGTCTGTTGTCTTTTTGATAGGTTCGAGAAAAGGGTTAGGTATGCTTCCCGCAAAGCAAGGGCTGATGTAAGAAAGCGTGTGAAAGGGCGCTTTATTAAAGCTGGTGATGTTTATGATTATGACCCTTTGAACCAGACCAGAACCAGAAGCTACTGAGTAAAATTTTTAACCATGCTTCATAAAACAAAAGAAACACTTGATGTTTGATTGGAAAGACTTGAGTTATTATTACCTAACAATGGATGAATCGATGCATCTTTTCCTTGTGCAGTGACAAGCTGCATATTGTATCTCAATCAGGTGAAAGGGTAGATGCAAAAAACCAGGTTTCTTATGCTTCACCAATAAAGTGAGCAGATTTCTGATTCTACAATCACCATAAGCGATTGACGGATCATGACATGATTCTAGACCGTATAGTTTGCCCTCAACTTTAAGCTATGAGTTTTCATTCGCTTTTATTTTTCTCTGTGCAAAGTTCATGTGCTCAATCATTTTCCAGGGAGGATTCATTTTGGTTTTCCAGCCATAATTCCATAATTATGCTTGGTGTTGATTATCCCAGTTGTATTTTTTTTGCCCTCCTGCTCTGATGACATCTATAAAGTGGCTGCCATGGCCATCGCCGGTAGAATAGCAGCCTGCAATTGTAATTTTCGCTTTTCTGTTCCATTTGACATGCACAGGATCCTATGTGTATGCAGTTGAGAGTGTTATGACCTCAAACAATTGCAGGGTCAGACAATAAACTTGAAGTTGTAAGTTTATTTCACTTTCTTTTCTTGGACCCGGGTAGATAGGATAATTACTTATGCAGTTAGGGGAAAATAGTTTGTAGTAATACCTATAGGGTTAGCTTTCATTGTTTACTTTCTTTTTGGGGGTGGTGTTTTTTGTTTTTGTTGCCATAAATGTAATAGGATTTTGATTGGAATACAGTTCACCTTATAACTGTAGTGTTTATAGTTTGTCACTTTGTTGTTTTCTATAAGAAAAATACATCATAAAGGTGAGGTATCACTAATTTTGATCGTTTCTTTTGTTGTAGTAGGTCCCAATACAATTAAATATCCAAATATTGTTAACTCTTTTCTAATGGAAGTTTTTTGTACCGTATATAGTCGAAAGAAATACCAGGAAGCATGAATCTCAAGGCTTAGGCCTTGAAGCTAAACAAAAGCATGCCATTTCAGGCATAAACAGTTATTTTCATGTTTACTACGATCTGCTGATCTGTGCTTTATATACCCGAAAAAAATGAAAGCAGATTTGTGCTTTCACCACGTTCCATGGTGACCGTCATCACGACGACTAGAACTGTGTAAAAGTGGAATTTTGAGGTCAAAGTAAATCCAACAATGGAAACTGCATGAATTGATTAACAATTCCTGAAAGCTGCTTGTCAAAATGTGCTACAGGTCAAAGAAGTTTTGCACAAAATGAGAAAGGGAAAGATCGAAAACAAAAATAAAAATAGAAGAGAGTAATCATATACTTTAGCAACCATATTTTGAAGAACTCACCTATCATAATTAATAAAAATTGAATACAAAATTCCTATGCAGTAGCAACGAGATAATATTTTAAGTCGACAAAATGTCAGTCTCACAACCAATCAGCATATGGCAGTTTGTGCAGTTCCACATCATCATTAATCATCATCGGAACCACTATCTTCAGACGCCCTTCCAACGTCATCGGCCACAACTGTATCCTGTATGCAGATTGCAAAGTAAATATCACTGAAAGCAATAAGACTACTAGACTGCATGCTCCCAAATTTTTGTGTGTGTGAAAGAGAGAGAGAGAGAGAAACTTCCACAAGTGTAACACTTTAAAAGATGTAGTCACAGATCCTTACTGGCATCTTATCCCAGTCCTTCAGCTTGGGATTTGTTAGCATGTAATTATCTCGTAATGGAGCCCAGGCAGGCCCTTCACCATCATTAGACGTATGAGCCTGCGTGTTAAGTCATTCTCAAATGTAAAAACCACAAAAGTAATTAAAAGTATATCGACTCTACACTGTTTGCTAGCTTAGTTTATGTCTACCTTCATAAATTTTATAGATAACCAGATGATAACCGGATGATAGGAAGATAAGTATATTTAGAAAAAAGGAACTTCAACATGATGTCCCAATTCCTCCATATAAATTTGGAGCAATGGTGTATGATTGTTTAAATTTTTGAATGTGAAAACCAAGAATGCCAACAACCATTCCTTCCACCCGTAAGAAACATCAAGAAACCAAAAGCTGTGGCAGAATGCAAATAACAGAAAAAGGAATATGAAAGTGGCCAACCTTTGCAGAAGCACTTGACGAGGATCTATTGCGTAACTCTGAAAAGAAAGCTTCTTTCCTCCGCTTTTGTATCACTGGAAACATTTAAACAACAATGACTAGGTTAAACACACAAAAGCAGAAAAGAAATAAGTTTCCACATTTTAAAGTCAAACATTGCCACTGACAACATAAAAACATGTATTCTATAAGTCTCACCCAACAAATATTGGGACTCATCAAATTGTCCCAACAATGGGACCACAATGCATGGCTTTTGTAAATGTTACATATAAAAAATGACGATAAGCTAGATTTTGTAATCGGAGTTTCAATAATTACCCCAAAAAAAATATGTTCCTGAGCAATGATCATTATGTAGGTATCAATGACATGGCATTGCAGCTCTTCTCTTAGGTGAGGTGAGTTGGAGAGCAGCAAAATATGGATATGATAACTGAGTGAGTAGCATACTTCAAAAATTGTTTTTTGGCGAACTTCCGTACACATTCGAGCTTACTAGTAAAACTTAGACTGACAACAAAACTTGCAAGGTTATGGGTTCTTTGAGAGGTTGAGTACAAATGATGACTTTGTAGTATACCCCTGGTATTCGGAAGTCAAACCATGGTTTTAAAGGAAACCAAACTATGAGAAAACAGAGAACATCTCAGGAAAAAGTAACAAAGTTAACAAACTTACATGTTCAATGAGATGCGTGCATGTGTGTGTGTCTGTGAGTGAGAGAGAGAGAGAGAGAGAGAGAGAGAGAGAGAGAGAGAGAGAGAGAGAGAGAGAGAGAAAGAGAGAGAGAGAGATGGAAGAGATTTATATAGATAGAATGATAAGTATGCTTCCAGTCTCAATATAAAGAGTAAAATCAACACATAACTTCCAATTTCAGTTTAAGAGTTTAAAAGTAACACAAGCTCATAATTCATATCTTAAACTTAACCATGTAAATTGGCAAGAAGAATGAGGAGTCTCAAACTGAAGCCTGCAGTAATTAAAAGAATACCTTTTGCATCTTTAAACTTGGAAGGATTCAGTCCTTTCTGAGCATTTTGTGCCTTGTTGACCTGCATTAGATACCAATAGGAGCTCATGATTAAATGTGACCAACGGAAAAAGAATCTCCGGAAAGAAAAAAAAAATTTGAAAACAACAAACACGATTAGATTCTCATAAAGAAACTTACAGCATTGAACAACTTGACCACTGAAAATCCAGCATTGCACATGGTAAATAGAAATAAAGTCAGGATGAGAAAGAATTTGATGAATCCCAAAAGACAAAAAGGGGGGAAAAAAATGGGGCACCTCCTTTCGTAGAAACACCAATTAGAAACTTTTCATGCGCATCCAAATAGTTGGCAGGTTTCACATGCCCCTTTTCTATCACCTATCAAATTGAAAGGCACCAAACAAATAAGCATTAAACATTTAAGCACATAGTAAATAGTTGGACACACATATTTGATATACCTAAAAACCAAAACACATAAATGCATACAAGATTGAACTATGAATTACCAATTGCTTTTCCCTCTTCGCCTCACCCTTGACCTTGCGCTCAGCTTCCTCTTCAGCAAGCTTTTCCGCAACAAGATTCTTGTGTGCCGATAACACCGGTCCCTGCAAAGCAATCAAACTTTTAACACAAAGTCCCAACTAAACAATTACACATGAGAGTTCAACTCTAACGACGATTTCTCACCAAAACATCATCATGGACACTCTTCTTGATTATACTCCTGAATGCCGACCTAAAGGCATTGCAACCCTCCGTAAATCTCGTTATTCCGGGCTGAATCACACCGCCCTCCTCGTCCTCCGAGAACTCATTATCCACATTCGGCATACTGTGACCACGACCGCCTTCGGCTCCTGCTTCTTCACCGGAAGAAGACCCACCACCTAGCTCCTCCTCCTCATTATTATTGCCCAAAGCTCCTTCTTTTTCGTGTTCGGACTCGTCCTCCGAATTGTACTCTCGGGCTCGTTTCCGAAACAATTTCTTCATTTTCTTGTCAATCTTCCTAGGCTTCATGCCTCTATTGCCTTCAGCTGACGGTGACATCATCTTTGCTTTCTTATTAGACTTGGATCCCTTCTTCTTCCCCACTCTCCTCCTCTTTGGGTCTTTTGCTGCTTCTGGAAAATGGGATTCTTCGGCCATGGCTGCTTTTTGTGCTCCCAAACCAGATTATGGTCTGATTTTTTTCACTGATAATGAAGGAATAATTGGGAATTTGATTGCTTATGAGAATTAATTTCAGGGTCGAAGAGAAAATTAGGGCAAGGACTGAAAACAGAGAGCTAGGGTTTTAGCTTGCTGGGTTGGGGCTGCCAGAGCCTCTGCTTTGCTAGGCGTACTAAAAGTCTAAAACCCTTTTTCTGGTTTTTTTTTTTTGACATTTTTTAGTTTTTATCAACAAAAAAAAGAGAGAGAAAATAATAATTACGCGGGTTCCCCAGGTTTAGAATTATATTACATCAGACCACCAGAGATTCATATATTACAGTGTCGCGCCCTTTTTAAACGACAGTTATCTCAAATTAACGGTCAAAGGTGAATACTGTTATTATAATACAGTGTCGCGCCTAAGGGTGGGCATGGTATGATATGGAACGGTATGAACCTCAAACCGTTCCTATACCAGAAATTTCTAAATGGTATGGTATGGTATGGTATGGACATTTTGAAAAATGGAACCATATCATACCGATGTTCTACGGATTCGGTATGAAACGGTATGGTATGGCATGATGTCAATCTTTTAAACTTTTTTTTTGCTAAAACCAAAACATTCAACATGTTTTTTCAATTAAAACAACATTTAACCACCTACTTTTTTTAGCCAAAAGCCCAAAACATCATTTAACAATCTAAAATAGAAGTTCATATATAATTCTAATTCAAAATTAACAAATAGAATGTCCAAATTCTAATAAATTCATAATAGGCTGCAGCAAAACACAAAACTAGAATGCTCGAATGGTTCGGTTTGGGGTTTGAGACTCTGGAGTTAATGGTTTATGGTATTTTGGGGTTTGGTTTGGGGTTTGAGACTTTGGAGTTCAAAATTTAGGGTATTTATGGGGTTTGGACTTTAGAGTTTAGGGTTTAAGGTATTTTGAGGTTTGAATTCGAGTTTGAACTTTGGGGTTTGAAGTTTTTTATTTTTATTACATATGTTTTAAGTAGTATAGGGTATGAAATATTATAATATATGTTTTATACTATATCTTAATTTCCTAAACCTTAGGGTATAGGGTATAGGGTATGAGATATAGTGGATACAATTTACTAATATTATACCATATCATAGTATTAGGATATGATATAAATAAAGTATGAATTATAGTATGCTATTTACTATATAGTATATACCAACTTGCTATACTATAATACAATTAATACTATGAATTATAGTATTAGTCAATTAGGGTATAGTGTTTAGCATTAGGGTTTATGGATTAAATATTTTAGGCTATATAATATTATGATATGATATAAAATTATAAATTATTAATTAACTATGAATTATAGTATTTACCAAGTTACCATACAATATTTTTATTTAGTTTTTATATAGAAATGTAATTAAAATATTTAAATTTAAATTTAATTAATGTTCGGTATGGTATGGTATTGGTCGGTATTGAAAGAGTGAAACCATTCCCATACCATTTAAGATCGGTACGGTATGGTTTCGGTATGTTATAAGGATCGGTATCATTTTTCGGTATGAAACTTGATACGGAATGATATGGAATCGGTATGGAACCGTATTACGGAATGAGATGCCCACCCCTAGTCGCGCCCTTTTTAAACGACAGCTATCTCAAATTAACGGTCAAGGGTGAATACTGTCATTATAATAGTGAAAACTAAATAAATACAACAATTAAAATTTTCCTTTTCTTGCAATTTTAGAATTATATTACATCAGACCACCAGAGATTCGTATATTACAGTGTCGCGCCCTTTTTAAACGACAGTTATCTCAAATTAACGGTCAAAGGTGAATACTGTCATTATAATACAGTGTCGCGCCCTTTTTAAACGACAGCTATCTCAAATTAACGGTCAAGGGTGAATACTGTCATTATAATAGTGAAAAGTAAATAAATACAACAATTAAAATTTTCCTTTTCTTGCAAACAAAAAAAAAATCCCTGTGTAGTTGGTTTTATTTTGGGCTTTAACCCCTTTATAACAAAAAAAAAAAACACATACTACAAAATGACTATTATTATCTATGACCAAAAAACAAAGACAGAACTAAAGTCCTAAATTCTTTGAATGTGTAATGGTGGCCTCACATAATAATGCATCATGATTTCATTGAGTAACTGATAAATTGATATACAAAATAATGGGTGAGAATATGTACTGAAATTTGTGATTGATGCATGTCGGCTCTGTAATAAGTGTTTGGGCCTGTCAGTCTTTCCAACGTATAATGTATAGTTCCTGCAGGCTGGTTATATTATCATCTGTGCATTGTGCATGTGCAGGTTCATGTCCATTTGTGTGCACCAGCTAACACCCATTATTACAGTCACCAGCAATGTTGTCACTGTCTAGCTATGTCCATTTATTTAAACTTTTCCCATGTTAACATATACAGCCACATTAAAATCTTTCATACTGCTATTTTGTTGGCATTTAAAATCTTATTTCTAGAAAGATCGATATAATGAGCAAGGAGTACTGAATATAGCATATTAAATTCACTATGTAATTTGATTTGGTATAAATTACTCATTTGAATTCACTCTATAATAAAATTTAATGACCCAAATCATTCATGATTTTGATCAGGAGAGCAAATTGTGGGATTAGTCCTTGTATCAATATAGTTATATAGTGATTTGTGTTTGAACATTTCTCATATAACAAGAACATATTTCTCATATGACAATTAACATATTTCTCATATTTGAAGAAAAAGCACAATATGTTTAAGAAATATTACAAATTTTATCGTGCTCGTGTTCGTAATATGCTTGTATTGTGTTAAACTTCATCTCAACGCAACCCATTTGCTATTATTATGCTTGTATTAGCCCAGTTCATTTTATACTTGTATCGTGCTCGTGCCCGTGCTCGTGCCCTTTTTTCTGTAAATATTCATCAATCCAACACGTGCCAAAATCAAAGGCTAGAAGATGATAAATAGGATTACACACAATCGAAACTCTTTCAAACCAAACAAAGGGGCTTGAATTTTGTCAAAAAGATTTGCATAATTCACCCTACGCCACTCTCTTAAAGTTGGTTTAGCAAGTGATCATAGTTTTGGTCTTTCATTGTGTACACGTACAAACCACTCCATCATAGTGCATGTATTGTCATTCTTATGGAATCAGCTCAGAAAATGTACAAAATGTGACTGCAAACAAGAAATTTTTGTCCGTCTTTTCAGTGATCAAATTGGGAAATAAACCAAAGAAGAATCTATGACATCATTGACATGTGAAAGTTCCAAGTCTTGAAGAAAAAAAGGTCAAAGGGAGGTTCACCTTCATCCTCATCCAAGCCCATGGGCCATGGGTGTACATAACATTATTAACCCTCTCTGTTTCATTAACCATACACATGTCACGTTTCTGAACACAGCCCATTTGCCACCTGGAGAATTGTGCTATCGTGCTGATGATTGATTGGGGGTGCTCCTTTGGCCCACTACCATGTCGTTTTATTAGTGCTCCGGAGAAAAAACGACACGTAGGCTAGTGCTAGCTTTCAATAAGAGAGGTGGGCCCATAAACTGTACAAAGAGGACACATTGACATGGCGACAAGTGTTGAAACCTATGCCATGTAACTAAAGAATTAATGACACATGTCCTTGTAGAGGTGTTGAAGTATGAACAAGGGGGGATGCTCACTCATTTCACCATGACAAAATGGTCCACAACCCACACTTATTCACTTCACGGTAACTTTCTATCTAAAATGTGAAAAATAAATACAGTAAAATTTATTTTATACATTTTTATTATTTATTATTTTATACATAGTTATTTTTTATTATTTTATACATAGTTATTTGTAAACACTATAATAAAATTCAGTGTATCATACATTTTGCAAACTTACTATAAATTTTTCATTATATCATTATTTTACAGCTGTCATACTACATATTAAAGAGATATGTAAGAGAGGGATTCGAACTTCCAACAAATGAAAAGATATTAATATACGAAAATAGAAAAGACGGTTAAAGACTTCGAGCCTTAAAAAGACTAAACAGAAGGTGTAGATATAAAGTAACCAGGGTTAAAGAAAAAATGAAGTCCTCAAATGGCGGAAGTCTTAACCATGGTTAGGAAACATGGGTTAGTTGCCGATTATCGTTGGTGTGGATGCTCTGCTATATATATAGAGGAAATGCAGAGCAGCCATTGTCAAACAAAACTATAAATATTTTTATGCGTGTGTGACTGCTGCCTAAATCCTAAGAATCTCTTCCTCTGGGTGATACTACTCTGTTTCTGTCTGGACTCATAGCTTGAGCTCTCCAATATCTTCACTTTGTGTAAGTCCAATGAAGTCTCTTTCTCAGCCACCGTTCAAGCTCTGGGCTTTATTTTCTGTTTCTTTGTTCATTTCTATTTTCTGGATCCTTTTGAAAAGTTTTCTTTTTTGCTGTTAGCAATCAAAGAACAGTTTTTTGTTTAATGTTTTTTTGATGACGAATGCTAGATCTTAAGTCACCTTCTGATACATTTTATTGAGGATGTTCTGGACTCCTCAGGAAATTGGGTTGTGTATTGAGATCATGTTGTTGAGCATTTCTTCTTACATGTTTTTTTTTCTCTCTTTTATTGATCTTGTATTTTGACCCTGTTGGGCTCCATCAAGGTCACAGTTTTGCTAGATCTTGATGATGAAAGAAGCTTTTTTCAATGGTCTTCTCCCCCTCATCTATTTTGGCATTGGTTTCTGTTGGTTTTTGAAACCTTGTAATGCAATGAATATCATAATTACTGGGTTTGGATCCATGGTTGTTCATATATGGTCTATTTTCTGCTCATTTAAATTTTTAATAATTGTCTTGGGTTTGAGGGAATGTAGGAAATATTGAATTGCAGTTTTGTGCAGGTCTGCACCTTCAGTCTGTTTACTTATATGATTGTCCGCAGTTATAATTTGGGTTTTTGGGTTTTCCGCAGATCGGTTTTGTAATTCACTTTAACAGAATATATTTCCCATTGCTTGCATATTCACGATCTCCACAGCTATAATTTCTTTTTAAAGATTGTTTTCACTTTTATCTTATATTGTTTGTGTTTGATAGGATCAGTGGAAGTTTAAGCTTTAGGCTTAATCTGTTTATTGGCAATTTCATAATTTATTCTTTATATAAAGTTCTAATCTTTCCCTTTAATGCATTGCAGGTTGGATATCAAGAAGGTATTGGTGACTTTCATCTTTATGTGACTAAACTCCGACTCAGCAAATTGATATAATAATTTGTCTCCCCTTCTGTGTCTCTGCCAGTTCAATTTGGTTTCACTGTCCCTAAACAATCTTTGACTTATTTTAGCTGAGTTTGGACCTTCCAACTTCCAGAATACATTTATTTTTATAAACCAGAGTCCCTTACAACTTCTGTTTTGATTAAATGGGCCTCTCAAATCTCCCGGCTCCATCAGAAGGAGTTCTATGTGTGCTCTTAGTAAACACAGCCCTATCAATCTCCATTGTCAAAGGCATAGTCCGATCAATCCTGCACGTAGTTGGTATCCGTCTCTCCTCATCTTCATCGTCCTCATCATCTTCAACCCCATCAGAAGACTTCACTGAAAACCCCTCAGAATCATTTGAGTTCCATCTTTGTCCCTCAGGTAGTTACATTGAGGAGATCAGGAACCGTATCCCAGCAATTCGGTTTGACTCTGTGTGTGACTTCAAGCAGCTGGAACACGACTGCTCGGTTTGCCTGACTCAGTTTGAACCCGAATCAGAGATAAACCACTTGTCATGTGGCCATCTTTTTCACAAAGCATGCTTGGAGAAGTGGTTGAACTACTGGAACATTACATGCCCTCTTTGCAGGACTCCTTTGATTCCTGGGGAGGAGGCATCCTGCTTTTGGTGAGCAAATTTGCAAGCATGCAAGTCAAGGATATTTCGTGTACAGCGGTAGTGTACAGGTATTTACAAAGAATGTATCGGCTGGCCATAGTGTTTGTTATACCTATGTAATGTGGGAGTTAAACGGTGATAATATGTTGATGGGTCTCAGAGACCAAAAGTTTTACTATTGTACATATTATGAAGCTACTGATGTTTACACATACCTACTTTCAGCTTTGAATTTATTGAATCTTTTGAGTTTTACTTGTGTCATATTAGTTTTATGCAGCCATATGTTGCAGAATCATGCTTAAGCCAGCTTACATGGATGAATTTGATATGAAGTGTAAAGTAATGAAACCATGTGATAGATATCCCATCACTAATTTAACAGCAATGCAATCTGTGCAAGTGCCATAGTTCTATCTGCATTCTTTTGATGTTGTACCCTTGACCAAGTCTTTCTTATATATGGGAAACAAAATGAAAGTTTTGAACCCACTATAGCATTTTCAGTTTGCTTTCTTTATAAAGGTGTTGTGAAACTCTGAATGAAGGTTCATTGTTTTGGCTGTCCTTGAAACTGTGGTGTATGTGAAGAATGGCACAAGGCAAGAAATTGGAGCAACAAATGAGAATAACTACAAGACAACATAGAGGAGGTGTAGATGAGGATTGATCAAAAGATAGAGGACCGCTATAAATGACGTTAGGGTGGCCCCTTTTTATTTGTTAGTTTGTAATGTGTTTCTCTTGTACTCTTCTGAGCCAAAAAAAAGGAAAGGAAAGGAAAAAACATGGGAGTGATGCAGTCGTTTCCTTCCTGCAGGCACATTCAATGCCAGGGAACTCTTATCATTTTGCTAAAAGACATTATGTGTGAAGGAAGCTGCTAGAGTGAGAGTGATCAACACTCAACAGGGATAGTGTGGAATTGGTGAACCTGTCCAACTCTAATCCAATTTTAGCTAGTATGGACAGATTGAAAGTATAATATATGGTTGGAGTTGAGTCCACCCTCTTAACTTGCTTAACCTGCTCAAGTTGCACCCCTACTTAGTAATTAGTTAATTGCACCGTACTTTATTGGCATAAGAATCAGTTATAGATCCAAATTCTGCCAATAATGGAGGACAGTAAATCTTACTCAATCAAGGAAGGTAGAACATAGGGGATTGTCATAAAGCACCTGGGCACCCAAACAAAGTGCCATCATTAGGCATGGCCTCTTCCAGTTTTGATCATTCATATATACTTTCACCTGGAACCAACTTCCAAATGGAAAGAACCAAGCCCAATCTCGATAGTTGATACTCCTCCTGCTCAAAGGAGTCGTAGGAAATCCATTGGGGGACTTTCCCATATAAGTTTATTTAATTTACAACTAATTTTCATGTAACAGTGATATACTTCATTCATTGTATTTATTTATTTTTTGTTACGAGTAGGTAATGAGAGAGATAGAATGTTAGGATTCAGTGAGTTGGCATTAGGTCGTGTCATGTTGGATTCGTATCGTGTTATTTTCTGTTCATGCTAAATATTAGTCAATTTTAATATAATTCGTCTAATAATTATGTTGAGTAACTCAACCTTAACTTTACTCGTTTATAATTATGTTATATTCGAGTTGACCTATATATCTCATGAATTAAAACTTAAACCTAATTTTTTGTATCTTTAAACCAAAGTAATTACTTATGCATTACCTTTAAAACATAAAAAACATATTTAACAAATAAGTCATATAATACATATTAAAAATGAGACAAATTATTTATTTCTTCATATAATATTAGTTAAACGTGTTTAATGTATCATAATCGTATTACATTGTTTAACAGTAATTTGACCCGTTTATTATTTGTGTTAATAATTGGCTAATCCAAACCCGTTAACTTTGTGTGGAGTTCAAATTGTGTTATCATGTCGTGTCAAAATTATGATAAGAATTTTCTCAATATAACCAAAAATAATTATCTAACCCCCTAATTACTAAACCTAAAACCAAACTCATTTAGCCGGCCCTAATTCTATTTTCTAAACATAGTATTGGCATAATTGAAAAAAAAAACAGACATAAAAGGAGAAGCAAAGTGAAAATTACCCACCCAGTCACACACACGTGTGATAGAAGGCGCCAAGCCAAAAACGCTAGTAAGCTGCAAGCGGCAAAGCCCATATCTCAGACTCATTCTATCTTCTTCTTCTCGCAAGCAGCAAATTTCATTCTATCCACTATCCACAGTCCCAAAGTTGAAATCTTGAACTTGAAGCTCGCACCCGTCAAATGACGCAACTGTCCCTGCTGAAAGTCCTAATTTACCAGCCCAGGACTACCCTTTATGGCTTCTCTGCTTCACTGTCCCCACTCCATTGAAGCACTGGAGGCCAGGCGGCTCATGGACGTTCCCGAAGCTCGTGCCCGTCCTCGGCGACACTACTGTCTTCTCAGCCAACGAACCCACTTCTCCTCCTCTTCCTCTTGTCTAATTCGCTCAGTGAGCTTGAGGTTTCTATCGCCGTAAGTTCATACAAATACACACACATATGCTGTACCAGTTTGCTTCTGCTGCTAAAATTTTTTGGGTTTTGTTGGTTTCTAATGAATTACAATATACACACATTGAAGTCGATGTCTTTGTTATGTACGGAGTGCTTGTGGTTGCGTCTTCTATGTTTTGGAACCAAGCTTTGATGTTTTATTTGGTGCGGACGCAAATCATGTAAATGGGTCTTTTTCATTTTCAGCATTGCTCAACTCTCACTGTCTAACTGCAGCACATACACTTGTATTTAATTCAAACCGGTGTTATCACCACAGTGATATGTAGCGACCAATTGCTAAAGCATCTTATCTTCACTATACTTGTGTACGAGGGTTGTTCTACTAGGCTATTGCTCTATGGATACAGGGATGAAAGTAGCCTGGATTCTATACAGGCACCAGCGCGGTAAAACTTTCGTATTCGCAGTTCAATGTCATTATACGATGATGTTTTATATATGATAATGAAAGATGGGATAATCATTAAACATGCTGGTACAGGAAAGGATAAATTTAAATGGTAATGTAAAGACCAGGAGTAGTTGTTCCTCTACCCCTATTCGTGCATGATATGAAAATTTAGAATTTACGTGTCTCAATAGAAAGATGAAAAATTATAGTTTTTATAAAATGCTTTATATGATACTTCTATTAAGTCTTATATTCTTCCTACCTTGAAATCTCTCTCTCTCTCTCTCTCTCTCTCTCTCTGTCTGTGAAGAGCTTTAATACATTCTAGTGTCAAAGCAGGTATATATGCCATCACATACCCCTTGGAAATGTGTTCAGATTCACTCTTTGTACGGCAAAGCGTAGTTCTTTCCAAAGATCCCCTATAAAGTCCATGGAGAAAGGTAACCCAACACTTCTGTTTTGAACCTCTTGTGGTGAGGTTATAAATACAATATGCAATGCTTGACTAAATCATTTGCTTCTTCATGGGAAATCAAAATGTTACTTTATAGCTTTAATACTTCATGTAACCATCAGGTAGTTATCTCAATCATATTATGTCTACTCATGTCGGTCTTACTGTCCAACTCAGCTGCATGCAATTTGTGTGTTTTCTTGTCTATGTTAAGCCTTAAATTAGTAGATTTAGTTACAGTTCCTTGCTTAGGCTCAGTAATTTTATTTTTAACCTTTTACTCAGTGATTTTATTTTTAACCTTTTACTTTCTTCTTTCCATAGGCATTGGTTCCAATGAGAACTTCCCAAGCCCCCTTTTCCTGAAAATAACATGCATTATAGTCCAATTTATCTACTTATGGACTCAAGCTTCCTCATCTGTGGTCAGACAGACAATTATAAAATGTGAAGAAGATAAAGTCAATAAGAAGCTTAAGTTGCATTAGCTTTCCTATGCAATATGCATTATTGCTCTGAGTAATAGCATTTCAATTTAATTCTTAGCATGGTGATCATTCTTAGTTAGTTGTGTTTCTAGCCATTATAAGGAAACCCTTTTCAACACTGGAAAACAAGGATTTATGAGAAGGCCTCTCTCTGTAGTCTGTACTAATGGGTAAAATGTTGTTCTTTATAGTCATTAATGTCTCACATCATCCTTTAACTACTGTTCTTTAACGTCATTAATGATTCGCATCATCCTTTAAGGAAGTACTTTTGTATAGTTTAAATTGGCTGATGGATCTAGCACATAATGGTTTCTTAGGCAAGTCAAATGCTGCTCTTAAAGGAATGTGCAAGATAGTTTGGACTATAGAGGCTGATCTGGAAGCTGGTCAGTTTCTCTACATTACTGGGGATCCTTCTGTTCTTGGCTGCTGGGAACCAGAGATTGCTATACTAATGTCTCGTACAGAACATAAAAACTTATGGAAGGCTGAACTCAAGGTAATTTTGCCTAGCCATTCTAAATAGCACGTGATTATGTTGGCCTTTTGTGAAGTATGAAATGATGGATGATTTATACATTGTGGGAGCTACTCTCTTATCAGCCTTTTTTTTTTTTGTAAAGATATCAGTTCTTCTAAGCCCTTATGAAATTCAATGTCACGTTAGAACTTCTTTTTTAAAATTCTAGATATCTTTTTGGCATTGGTAAAGACCTTATCTATTTTACACAAATGAAAAGAACAACACATTCAAATGGTAATACATAACCTTTCAATACGATAACATAAGTATATGAAAATTTACCTTTAGATGTAGAACTATGGATAGACACTTGTCTAGATAAAGGGAAAAAGAGATAGACATAGATAGATACTTAGAATATGTTGTTGATTTTTGATTACCTATAAAGGTCCCCCTTTCTTGCTTGGCAGATTGCTGGTGGTGTAAATTTCAAGTATAACTATTTTATAAAGAGAGAAATGTGGCCTTCATATGACATCATTTGGAGACCTGGACCTGAATTCTCTCTATCAGTACCCCTACCTGTCAAACAAGGTGAAAAAATTGTGGTGAGAGATTCATGGATGAGGACTGATACTGCAATGTCTCCAATTCGTTCGTGGGGGTCATGGATAGAGGAGGCATATTTTCCTATACAACCTTCACTCTCAGCTCCATCTAGAGGTAAATCTTCATCTTGATGCCTTTGTATATGCAATCTCCTTCCTTGAAATGTTTCTGAACACTCAAATACTTCCAGTGCTTTGACAGATGAAGATGACAGTATGAATTACCTTAGAAGTGATGTAATAGAGTCAAAACCAGTCTTAAATATCCTTATGGAGAAGGGAAGGTTATACTCTGATAGTGAACTTACAACAAGAGATACTCGCAAGGGCTTAATTTCTAATAGTGACATAATAGAGTTGAACCCATTCTTAGATGATTCTATGGAGGATAATGTGGACTCTGCTGGTGACCATACAGTGAATACCAGTCAGGGGGGCGCACTTTCTAATAGTTTTTCAACTGAAAGACATGGTCCTATTGAGGAACCCTGGCTACTCCAATCACCTCTCTTCTTTCTAGTGCCCAAGGATAAGGTGGGGTCTGATATGTCCCAAAGTAATGACAACATAAAAGATGGTGTGACAAATTTGGATGATACAGGAAAATTGTTGTCTGAAGAAAGGAGTGATCTAATTTTGAAGGAACCTGTTTCTACCATTATACTTATTAATTCTTCTATATGTACTATGCAAAGGATAGCTCTACTGGAATATGGGAAATTGGTTGAGTTACTACTGGAACCGGTTAAAAGCACTGTGCAGTGTGATAGTGTGTATCTAGGGGTGGTTACGAAACTTGTCCCCCATATGGGTGGTGCATTTGTAAATATTGGGAATTCTAGACCCTCTCTAATGGACATCAAACAAAACAGAGAACCATTTGTATTCCCGCCATTCCGTAGGACAAAGAAAATGGAAGCCAACAGTTATATGTTTGAAGATCATGTTACTGCCTATGAAAATGAACGCATGTCACCTGATGTTGAAGTGACTGATGACGTCACTGAAATCAGCTCTCTGGATGACTTTTTTAAATCAATGCACAATGATGATGAGGAGCATGAGATTGAGGATGAATTTGATGTTTCAGATGTTGTTAAGGAAAACGTGAATGGTAGTATCCTCGATTATGGTGAGGTAAAAGCTGATTATCTTGAAGGTCAAACTAGTGCTATTCCTGTTGCCATAAATGGTTCTAGCAATTCTGAAGTGGCTTACCTCCAAAATAAGAAGAATGATACAAATACTGTCACTAATGAGAATAAGTGGGCCCGAGTTCAGAAAGGCACTAAAGTTATTGTACAAGTTGTCAAAGAGGGGTTGGGTTCAAAAGGTCCCACACTGACTGCATATCCAAAATTAAAGAGCAGATTCTGGGTATGTTGAGATTCACCCTTCGTCCCTTTATTAAAATTCTGGCTACTTCTTATTATTTATTTTTACGAATATATCAACACCTCTGAGTCCCCTGGCTTGCAGATATTAATAACTCGTTGTGATAGAATTGGAATCTCAAAAAAAATCGGTGGTGTTGAGCGTACACGATTGAAAGTCATAGCAAAAAGTTTGCAGCCTCTGGGTTTTGGTCTGACTGTAAGGACTGTAGCTGCTGGTCATTCTTTTGAGGAACTGCAAAAGGATTTGGAAGGTTTGCTTTCAACTTGGAAAAATATTATGGAACATGCAAAATCTGCAGCTCTTGCTGCTGATGAAGGTGTGGAAGGGGCAATTCCTGTCATTCTGCATCGGGCAATGGGTCAGACGCTCTCAGTTGTCCAGGATTATTTTAATGAGACGGTGACTTTCTATCATTTATAACAAAGTCATTCTGTCAATTGCTTGTTTCATTTTCATGATTTGCTTTACATAAATTTTTTTGAAGAATCTCATATAGTCTTATCCCCTAATTGCACTCTTTATTATGGATAATTCAGGTTGAGAAAATGGTAGTTGACTCTCCAAGGACATATCATGAGGTATGACATAAACTATCAGAGAAGACTATTTTTTGGTAGATTGGAATTGTGCATGAAGTTTTGGGGATGGGAGGTTTGTGTGTGAGTGCATGTCTGGTTGCATTTTTCTTTCCATTTCTATGGAGTCTTAGTGAGGTGAACATTGTAATTGCTGTATCTGTTAAATAATAGAGCTGAGAAGATGGTTTTGGAAAAGCATAATATGGTTCCAGACTTCTAGTTGTCTACAATTAATTTCTTTTATATCTCTGATGAGATTTATTCTTCTTTAATTGCAACAGTCTAGTCACTTAATTTTATTTTGTTTGATAAGCAGTCAATTTTATTATTTTGCTATGAAATACTAAGGGTCAACTTTTAATACACTTTCCAGGTTACTAATTACCTTCAGGAGATTGCCCCTGATCTTTGTGATCGAGTTGAGTTATACAATAAAAGAATTCCTCTTTTTGATGAATTTAACATCGAAGAAGAGATCAACAATATGCTCAGTAAAAGGTGAGGGTAGTCAATATTGCTTATGTTGTCAGTTGTCACATTTTCTAGCTCTGAAGATGCATATTAAGCCACTTCTTAGTAATTGCTTCATGGTGCTTCATTGAACCTTTATAGGAAAATAGCCTAGGTTCTGAATTGAGCCTGATTATGCTGAACATGAGGTTCCACACAAATTAAGGATTGTGATAAGAGGTTAAAGATATAACTTATGGCAATCTTTGTTCTGTGGGATGCCGCTCAAGTCCATAGATGTTGTGGCCAGTAAAGATGCAATAAAAAATCTTCTTTATTTTGTTTTTAAAGATTTAACACTTGCAGAGCAGTTTCCTGCAGTTACTTTGTCACTCCAAGTTAATGACACCCTGATAATCAATCTTTAACACGAGAAACCAAGTATTGAAAGTGGGATTTGAAAATTCAGAATATCTTGAAGCTCTCAACTAGTCTTGAAATTAGTGAAAGATTAGAATATGAAAGGGGGAGCCTTACTTATCATGTCCCTCATATATTAAGTGATGCAGTCTATCTTTCCCTCAATTTGTAAAATATTTGTGAATGAATTCATTTCTAACTGTTTCTTTGTTATTTCTGGCTACAAGGTCTATTGTTCTGAACTTAAAAGTAGATTCTTCCTTTCCTTTTTCTTTTTGGTTGGGGAAAGAAGGCTTAGTTGAGTAGTTTTGTTGATGTTCGTTACATCTCTTGCCTTACAGGGTTGCACTTGCTAACGGGGGTTCTCTAGTGATTGAGCAAACTGAGGCATTAGTCTCTATTGATGTGAATGGGGGACATGGGATGTTTGGTCAGGGAACTTCACAGGAGAAGGCTATTTTGGAAGTCAACCTTGCAGCTGCCAAACAAGTATGCTAGATGTGGAACTCTTTCTTATTAACACTTTTGGACATGGTTTTCCTTGCAGAGATGAGCAACTTAGTAAACTGATGTTAGCCCTATGTAGTTTTCTTCTATCTCAAATGATAGCTGATAGACCCATCCCCACAGTACAAATTCTTAGATATCATGTTATACCCATAGGTAGAACTCATCCTTGAAAACCAACTTACAAGGAGAGGATACTCATGTTTAATCACTGCATCCCAAAGGTACCTAAGTAACATGGGACTATTCCACTCAACACTAGGATTGGAGATGCTCAGCTCTCCCCTTCCACGTTGGGATGGTTTAAGAAAGATTCTTCTATTTTTTGATTTATTTCTTTAAGCTTTGCAGTACTTGTTTGATAGAGAATAATGTGTTTCAGATTGCAAGGGAGTTACGACTGAGAGATATTGGCGGCATAATTGTGGTAGATTTCATTGACATGGCAGATGAATGTAAGTCAAAGTCTCTCCCTCTCTTTTGGGTGTTGAAATGCATGATTCATATATATTTGTGCATGCCCCATGGGTTTGTTTGCAATGGGTTGAACTTTACTTGGCCTATTGAGCTTCAGCCTAATTCCGTTCCACTCTAGGATCGATATAATAATTATTCACATTCATTTGTAGAGATAGCACATATCAGCCTGTCAGGCACGTGCCCTTAAGGTTATAAACTGAGGCAGGCTTGAACTACAAGACTATGGAAATGCCCAATCAACAGTGATATGGCTCTGCTGGTAACATACGTTGGATGCTGTAACACCAACGTGCACACTAGATTTGCTACAATATACGTAAAAACAAAGTAGATATTTGAGGTTGCCTCATTTTTTTTTTTGAAACTTCCAAGGCATGCTATGTGGTCTTGGATTCCTTCCAAAAGGTTTGGTAGACGTAATTGAGTGGGTCAGCTTGAAAGCAATTTAGAGAACTTCATGTTTGTATGAAAAAAGGGATTCCTGAAATTGTTTAATTTATTTTGAGAACTTCAATATTCATTTATGAATTCTATTTGACACTACCTTATTTTCAGCAAATAAGAGATTGGTCTATGAAGAAGGCAAGAAGGCAGTTGAGAGAGACAGATCTATGGTTAAAGTCTCTGAACTGTCTAGGCATGGACTTATGGAAATAACAAGAAAGCGAGTATGTTGCATTATTGTGATTCACAATTTTCCCCTTCCTTCAATTTTCATGAAACTATTAATGAGCAATATTTTTTTATTAAAAAAAAGCTTTGAAATAGTTTTGGACAACGCTTTAATGAGCAATATGAAAATAGGTTTGGAAAGATTTGCAATAAGCGATGTCCCAACTATTTGTGATTGGTTAGAAAGTTGCTTGAAATTACAAATACATACTTAAATCATCTAATATTCAGAAATTTATATCACGGGCAACGTGAAATCCTCAGAAGATTTATATATATTGTTGGCACAATGCTTGATGAGCTCAATTGAGTTTTATTCTTTTATTTGATGAATAATGGCATCATGTTTGACAGGTAAGACCTAGTGTGACATTTATGATTAGTGAACCATGCACTTGCTGTCATGCCACTGGGAGAGTTGAAGCATTAGAGACCTCCTTCTCCAAAATTGAACAAGAGATTTCCCGTTTACTTGTAAGTGAAGTATTAGACTATTAGACATTGCTTTGTATACATATAAATCTGAAAGATGAAGCACCAAAAACACTTGGGAAGAACCAGAACATGAAATCGGGTATAATTTTTACAGAAAGAAATTTGTTGTTAATTTCCTTTTTTATAAATTCCAAAATGGTTGGAAATTTGTTTCTTTCCCAAATTGAATTCTGCAAGCCGGCTTTAGAATCTTACCTAGCAAGTAATTCCTTGTAATTTCAATTCTTCCAATTTTTATTGTGCCTTTTTAAATATAAAAAATTACTATTTGGAACTTTTATCAGGCAATGATGGAACAGAAACCGGACCCAGAGAACCCCAAATCCTGGCCAAAATTTATTCTGAGAGTTGACCATCACATGTGTGAGTACTTAACTTCTGGGAAAAGGACAAGACTTGCTGTTTTGAGTAGTTCCCTCAAAGTTTGGATTCTACTAAAGGTATGTACAATCAGTGGGGTATTTTGAATCTTGATTCAAATTCTGGAGTTTCTATTCAAGATTAGGATGGTATGAATGATTCCACTGACACTGCCCTGTTATGTAAATTGGCTATGTGCATAAATGAATAACAGTTAAACAGTAGCTATGTTGTTTTGTCCATGAAACAAATTAAATTGATATTTAAGTTGCTAGGAGAAACTTTTGCTTTATTAATTCCAGTAGCAAACATGACCCAAACTTGCTTGACCTGTGCTTTGAAGCTCATTCATACATATTTGGGTAATGGATTCACTCACTCTCATTGATTTTGCATTGATAATCACTGATTGTCAGAGGTGTAATCCTTCAGGTTGCTAGAGGTTTCACTAGGGGTGCATTTGAGGTGAAACCATTTTCAGATGGAAAGGCACACAAAGATCTGCAGAAAGTCACCATTTCCATGTTACGATCTACAGAAGCCAGAACTAACAATCCTGCCAAAACGGTGACCCTCTTTCCAGTCAAAAAGTGGAAGACCGGTCGGAAATGATATTAGCCAGATTGATGTGTTTTATTTTTGTATACAGAGAACGGTTCTTTTTCAATTTTTTTATTTTTATGTTATTATATCAGAGAAGAATGTAGAGGAGGGAAAAGAGAAGGTTGGCATTGACCTGTTTCACTTGATGGCATTTTGTTGATAGTTGCCTCTAATTTACTTGGGTCAGTTGGTCTACCCAATTTGTACTTCAGAACTACTTAGTTCACATTGTATTAATGCTAGGCCAAGTAATTTTGTTATAGAGAACTATTTATATTCCCAAATAATACGAAGTAGCAAATTTCATAAGCAATCTGTTGGCTTGTGGGAAATTCTTTTACTTTGTTCATCGGAACGAGTATTTCAAGCACCACTCTAATAATTTAATAAAATTGGTATAAGCCACCAATTTATCAAGCCTGCGCTCCATGATAATTGTGTTCATGTGTTGGTTGCAATGTATAGCCAGCTTACTCAGCTAAATTCCTTTTCAAATAAACACAAGTTGGATTGCAATATTGTCCGAATATTATCAAGGAGACTAAATTGTTGATGACGACATTTACTATCTGGTGCTCACCCGTCACCATTAAAACAGTGATTTCTATTGTTGCCAAATAAAATCGATTATCGAGGACTAAAAAAGATATAAACTATTTATCCATTTGGTTCATAGAGCAAAATAAACAATCTTAAAATGATCCAAAAAAGCGCAATCATGAGAAGATTTGGGAAGCCAATTCCACACTGAAAAAGTGACCATGATTCAATACATAGAGATTTGACATCAAACAAAACCAAAGTTCACCTTAAGACGACAATTTAAAGTGATGAAATATTGATAGTTGCTTTTCTACAAGTACAAAACTCATGACAACGCTACTTAATGCTAAAACTATCATTCAAGGCTTACAATTTGTCAAATGCAACACATAAAATAGCTAAATAGTACACGTGGGTATTTGCAAGCTAGCAAATGGCAAAGTCTCAAACCTCATGTTTAGGAATTAGCTGGCCGCAGTATTGCAAGTGTTGATACCATCCTTGCAATCATTGGTGAGATCATTGAATGTTTCTACCTGCTTTTTCCCTCTCAAGAACACTTCTGTGTCAACTGAAACCCTCATGTAACCATCAAATTCAACTGGAATTCCATTATTAAGCTTTCTGGTTTCAAGGAACCAGTCGCTGTTTTCTTCCCAAAGATCCTTGTACTCATCAAGGAAATGAGTGGTATACTTGTCTTTCAAAGGGTCGAAGAAAGATATATCCGGTTCATTCGTTGCAATGTAGAGGTTCCTCCCGTCTTCAATCTTGTCCTGAAGGGTTGAGAGAAGCGCATTAGGTGAAGTATCTGCAGCAAGGTTAGGCCAAAGCTCCGTGTTCTTTGCCTTCTCTCCCCTCTCAATATGCAGAGAGTCATAATCCCAGTTCAATCTTGATGCAATTCCAGACACTATATCCATTAACCTTCTTGATTTCCATATCAAATGCCACGGTCGTTGAACAACGGACTCTGTCTCCCCTTCACACACCCTATACCAATAGTTGTCTGGCTCCACAGACCCAAACTTTCTCATAATCAAAGAATCCTTGACTCCATTAAGTTTCATAGGTGTGACCCTATAATCCTCCACAAGATGAAGATTCAACCCATCTTTCTTCTGCCATTTATTCCAATCTGACCAAAACTGCACCGAGTCTAATACAGATGCAGACTCTCTTAAATGCTCAAAATCAAAGTAAAACCTGAAATCTTTGCCTTCCTCATCTTGATTCGATGTAGTGTAAATCGATGACAGACAAATACTCAAATCCATAACCAAAGTTCGGTTCAGGTATTGGGCTTCACCTAAAGCACACAAGAAACTCCACAAGTAATGGTTCATGCTCTTGCACCTATCTCCGCCACCCATATATATTAAGTACTTACCATCACTAAATGAACCTTCAGACTTAACCACCGGAAGTGTATCATTCACAGTCTCCCCGACAACTGGCAATGAAGTAACCTGTTCTTGCTTCCCCTTCTCAAACCCGGGTTTCTGATTCTTCTTCCTCTTCCTTGCATTTACTCCAGTATGGTAATCTCCAATATCAACCACACTAAGACTACAATTTTCAGACCTCAAAATACTAAACCTCCTATAATCCTTGTAAATGGAAGCAGTCTTCCCTTCCTTAGGCCTAAACCGCCAAGCCATATCACAAGTGGTATCATTCGACCCCCTCACCGGTTTCCCAAAACGGTAAAAATGAATATCCTTGAACTTTTCTATGGTGGCCCTCATCATCAAATGGAACACTTCCGGGTCCCGGCAATCAATGGGACCCTCACAATCAGAAGATGCCCCATCAGAAGCATCACTGGTCGGGTTGTCACCCTCTGATATTTTAGCAACATCAGTCATGTTGATAAAGGAGCCCAATTCGGTTTGATTGGGAGCCATAAAATTCTCACCAGTCCTAACCACAGTGTCATCGGACTTGAAAGTGGCATTGGATGTGGATGTGAGGAATGTCGTGATCTTAGTTGATGGGTGAAACAAAGGGTCTTCAGGTTCATATGTGGCGGCAATAATGGTAAAGATTAATACTCCGAGCACAAACAGAGTGAAGCAAAGGTTTCCAATCAAGGCAAGGGCATTGGGGCCTAAATTCTCAGGCCGAAAGCTTCCAGTTCTGGAAAATGAGGACCGACCCAACATTTTTGGAAGTAGAAGCTTGTTATTCTACAACCACCCAAAATTCAAAATTACCCAGATAACTCAAACGCCCAAGAATGAAGAAACAGTCAAAAGAAAGCAACTAATAGGGTTTGGGAATATGAGGTTTTATTTGATTTGACTTGTTTATTTTCAGATCTTGAAACTAATTTGAAGTGGGGTTTGCAAGATCTGCCAATTGAAGGAATGTGCGGAACCAAAAACTAGAAACTAAGTGACCCAGAAAAAAATTAAAGATTTGTCAGGATTACCTCCTGTTTCACATGAAGACGAAGCAAAATCAGCAAGAAAGCTTCATCACCCTTCTCTCTCTGTTTCGGGTCTGTGTGTGAGTATGTATGGGTGTGACTGTGAGCTGGGCGGAGCAACTAGATTTCTCAAAGTCTGCGATTTGTTTAGTCAAAAGATGGATACTGACCCCCACCACAAAAAAGAAGATGGATACAGGGTGTGATGATTAAACTATAACGCTGATTCCTAAATTGCGCAATGGGCGTACTGCGCATACTAGCCTGCTTACGATGTCTCCAAGTGGAGGACAAGACTACGTGGAGGGAGATGACAGCTTTGGCGTAGTGCGCACCCCGCGCGAGATAATTGCCGGCTTAAAGTAGTTCAGCTTTTATTAAGGGGAGGTGACCACTGAGCAGCTACAGACACACCGACAATGGCAAAAATGTAATTAGCTTGATGGTCTTTAGTGCAAATCTCACCATTAGATAGTTTAATAATGATAATGAATTCTGGCAGTGAGATGGCAATTTAGTCAGAGACTTAATTTTAGCTGCTGCAGTCTAACAACCATCAGTCTGCGATTCAAAGCAGATTAATAATTGATGGACACATTTTAGGCTCCAAACATGTCAACCATTTTAACTACTGACCGAGACAGTAGCAAATTCTCCCTCAAAATGTTGCAACATTATGAGAACTTTTGACTAGAAATGAAAATATTCGATTGATGTTTCACCCTTTGATGGCTAATAGTGGATAAGGTTTATGTGGTACCAATAGATAAGGTCCTTCAGCTAAAGCACAGAATGGATTCCAATCCAGCCGGCCATATGAACCAGGAGGTCCAGGAGTATATCTCAAACTTGGAACATCCATCTCAAAAGTTGCACATGTGATTACCACCTAGCCACTTCTTTATTAAATCACTTGTGATCAGAAGAAATTTGCAGTAAAATAGCAGAGTGATTTTTATATATACACGATCACAGTTGAGATATACAATGCACCCACAATGCCAATTGATCACCCTACTCTAATCCCACATTTCAGCTCCAGTGATTCCTAACTAGAAATGGAGAGTGATTTAGCTGGGTCAGAGTTTTAACTGGCCAAACAAATACATAGATTCAGATTAAAACTCTAACCCATTTTTTTGTGAACTTACACTTCTACAGCCAAAAAGATACGTTATGTAGACTGAATATTGGAAGGTGTACAAGATGCAGCTCTCTGCTGGATGCTCTTCATGCTATGCTCCATGCTCCTCTTAACCATGTCTTCCAGTAACCTCTTTGCAGTTTCTGCAGCTTTGTCAGCTCCATCGACCCTTGTGGCAATGTCATAAACAATTCTCTCCAGAACTGAGGACGCCAATTTCTTTTCCTGGGGAGAATCTCTTAGCAAATCTAGCAGTGTACGTGCTCTCTCCCGAGCTTCAGCTGTGCCATCTACAGTCAATCGCAGAAGCCCTGGAACTGCACCTTCTTTAAGAATGAGTTCCCGGTATTTTTCTCGGCAGCTCTGACATAAAGAGAGCAAAGCTCCAACCGCATGTTCTGTGCTGATAAGGGATCCATCTTCAACAGTCTCAACTAAGGTTAATATCCCACCATCTGTGTTTGAGATTGCAGTACGCCCTTCTTCAGAATTGGATAGGATTTCAAGAAGGGCAGTAGTTTTTTCAGCAAACTTGGAATACCTTTTGCATTCTTTGAGGAGGTTGATAAGAGGAGGAACGGCCGTAGCATCCACAATAGCAGTTGAGTTCTCTTTGCAGGTGGAGAGATTGTGTAGGGCAGTCACAGCATCAACTTTTCCTTGAACACTTCCAGAGCTGAGGATCTGAACCAGGAGAGGTGCAGCTCCAGAAGCTGCAATGATTGGCTTGTTCAGTGCAGCAGCTGAGAGTGTTAAGATTGCTGCAGTAGCTAAGTCCCTTAAACTACCATTTTCAAACTTGAGGAGCTCAACAAGAGGGGGGATGGCTCCAGCTGTCACAATCTTGACCTTGTTTCTGATTAACATCAAACAAGGATCCAATGGAAAATACTGATTACTGACAAAATATTTGAATATTATACTAGTAAAAGCCATTACCTAATATGAGGATAATGGCCACTGAGCAAAAAAATTGCAGAACTACTGAGAACTTAAAATTCACATATAATAATGCATCCACACCTATCACACTGTGAATTCACATGATTAGCAGTTAAGCACAATCCTCACATTAAAAATGACAAAACGACTGTAAGACTGATTTTTCAGTATCAGAATGCTAGTGCAGCATCAAGAGAGGAGTTGTAAAGCACTGAAATACAAATAATTCAAACTTTGAGAAACAAGTGATCTCCATTAACAATAATATAAATATCTACTTTCATATTTAGAATGTAAGACAAGAAAAGCGGAAAATTAAAATTAAAATGAACATTGAACTTCACAGCCTCACCCTTCAATCAGATATTTTATCATAAGTTCCTAACAAAACCAAGAGAGAGAAAAATTCAACAGAAATTTTCAAAGCTTGGACACTCCAGCTCTTTTTGCAGCAGAAATAACAAATCCCCCATAAGAAAGGGTAGGAATTAAGATTTAAGGTCCAGCTGGGTCTTAATTGGACTGAAAACAGCTCATTATTCCCTCAAGTAACGATTTTTTTTAGCATCAATTCTTTGGCCCAACCCCAACTTCCCAAGTAACTAAACAGATGACGAATTCACTATCATCTATTTCTTCCTCCGCAACTCCCTCTCCCTCAGCTCTTAAATAAAGAAGTCATAAAATCCACATAATTATAGATAACTACGGATCATACTGAATCCCAAAAATCAATGGAGAAGGAAGGAAACATAAAACCACCTTATCCCCTCCATTTAATTGCTAAGATATGTGAGAATTTCCTTTTCTAATTTGTTATCATAATCCAAAACAAAGCAACCTATGTAAGAAAAACAGAAAACCCATGTCATATCACTGAATTCATCTCCAACAAAATAAAAAACAATCCCAGAACACAAAAAAAAATAAAAATCACTCTTTCCCCTTGTTACCAATTCCCAGCAACCATATAAGGTCAAAGCTAACAAAAGCCATGAACAAAATAAGCATAAAATTGTCACTCACTCACAGTCATCAATGATTAGAACTCAAGCAAACCAAACACAAACATAAACACAAACACAAACACAAACACAAACAAATCCAAAGGAATAGACGCAGAGAAAAATACATACCGGTCGTTGCGGACTGCGAGGTTGAGCAGAGCGAGGAGAGAGACTTGGCGAGCATCTGGGTTTGGAGAGAGCAGCATCGACACCAAGGGCGGTATAACACCTGCCGCACCCAACTTCGAGCGAGTCTTCGCAGACGAAGACGAAGACGAAGACGAAGAAGATGAAGACTTTCTGACCAAGTTTCTGATATCTCTGGCGGCTTCAATCTTGGCCTCAAGATCACCATGGATGAGCTTTGAGGAGATTTCAAGAATAAGGGTTTGCTTCCTCTGGTTCCATGTCTCTAACATCTCCTCCTTCTCTACTACCGCCACCTCTCTTGCTTCTGCTTCTGCTTCTTCTTCCACCGCTACTGCGTTTTGCTCCTCCCCCATCTCTCTCTCTCTGCGTTTCTTTACTCTCTTCGCCTCTCGGTCTTATATTTCAGAATAAGAAAACTTTTCTTCTCTTTTTTTCTTTTTTGATTTCTATTTTTATTATAATTTTTCTCTATTATATATATATATATATTTCCAAATATAATATTGTTCACAAGCAAGCAAGACCAACAGAGTCAAAGACAATACGATTTACAGCCAAAATTGGAAAGTATGAGGTACAAAACAATACTTCCCATCTTCAATAATTCTGATAAATAGTTATAAATAAAGGTTAGTTGACTTTAAATACCAAATTTTAATAATTTTTTAGTTTAAGTATCAAAATTTAATAGCATTTTAGATTAGGTACTAGTTAAAAAGTCAAACATAATAATATAGTAAATGACACTATAATTCACAAATATTACCTCACATGCCACTACAATAATATATATATTACATCCATGCTATTACATTAATTT